>CAUYLG010057790.1:0-19080 GCA_963573385.1 Cacajao melanocephalus | reverse complement strand
GACTGCATTCTAGCCTGGGCAGTAGAACAAGAATCCTGTTCTCTCTCCCTCTTTTCCTTCCTCTTTCTTTCTCTCGTACAGTCTTTTTTTTTCTTTCTTTCACTCTCACTTTCTTTCCTCTCTTTCTTTCTTTCAAAAAAAAAAATAATAATAATAATAATAAAACTCCAGTCTCCCATGCAGCCAGCTCTGCCTGGATTGCTCTTTGACTGCAATTCTCCTGTCTTGATGTATCAGCTCTGTCTAGGCAGTGGGCAAGGTGAACCCATTGGGCAGTTACACCCCTTCAACTTTCTCTCACGAAACTAGTAATTTTCTCGGACAAAGAAGGTACTTGACTGGCATCACCACACAGTGGCTCGGAACCAATTTCTGCTTCTATTCCATGTCACAGTGCCCTTCAAATCATGCAGTTCAGCTTGGTATAATCATACGACAGTACAGCACAAACCCAAAGCATTACAAGAAACTCATCCTGGGCACAAGAAAGGCTGGAAATGAAAATTATTTTGATTGAGGAACTCTGACATCATTCTTATAAAAGTATCTGCTTTCGGTTCAGTGGTTTACAGAGCAGAGAGGACTGGAGAATTGTCAGAACTGCTATTTCTTCTTATTGTTCTTATTCCTACACTACTTGAATTAGGGGACCCCAACATCTTTGGTTTGTATCCAGAAATTTAGACGGACAATCCAAGGACATCATAGTCAACAAAGTAATTTTTATATCTAAATCAACAGCTTTCCAAAAATTATTAATGACATATACTTATGTGTTATATAAATAGATGCAGGCCGGGCGAGGTGGCTCACGCCTATAATCCCAGCACTTTGCGAGGCCAAGAGGGCAGATCACCTGAGGTCAAGAGTTCAAGACCAGCCTGGCCAACATGACAAAACTCTGACTCTAATAAAAACACAAAAATTAGTCAGGCATGGTGGCACGTGCCTGCAATCCCAGCTACTCGGGAGGGTGAGACACAAGAATTGCTTCAACCCAGGAGGTAGAGGTTGCAGTGAGCTGAGATCGCACCCTACACTCCACCTTGGGTGACAGAGCAAGACTCCATCTCAAAATAAAATATAATAAATATAGATGTGTGAGGAGGTGGCTATTGACATAGAGGCAGAAGACCTGTGTTCCAGTCCAATTCTAGCCCTGGCCCCAGCACTATTCTGTGCCATTTTGATAAAAATATTTTCTCCATCAGGACTTCACTTTTCTGGGTTGTAAAATAGATGAGTTGCCCTAAATGGTTTCAATGGTTTATCTCTCATAGCCCACTACTGCATGATTTTACTTATGTGTCAAAAGGCATTAGATTTGGAACAATTTAAAGGTCTGTAAAACATTTAGCTGGGATTTTCATAGAAAAGGTAACTATCACTCATATACCTCTGTACAGTTATTTGATTCTTACTTTGGGCTTGCTTGCATCAGTGAATTTGAGCAAAACAGGCATTTCTGAAGCCATAGTCTAGCATATTCTTCTTTTACAAGCCGTTTTATATTGAAAGTTTGCAAATCTTCCCAAGATTTGTTTGCTACCGAGGGCATTTTTTTGAAATGCTTTTGAAAATGCTTAAATACTTAAAAAATAAGGCATCATATCCTATTAAAGTAAAGGGAATATTATTTCTACAAAAGAAAGTTCACCTCTTTAGAATTGAAAAAGTTATCTTGAGGACCATAGCAAAAGAATATACATCACATATCTAGCTTGAAAAATTCTTACAGGATTTCACACCAATGGCTATTTAAACATTTAAATTATGACAAGGTTTTCAAGTTTTTCAATGATGAGGAGATGGCTAAAATCAGAGGTTGGAAACTGCAAGTCAGATCTGCCTGTGGATATTTTAGTTTGGCTCACACAGAATCTTAAGAATTCAAAAATTTCACTAAAAAAAAATTGCATTTGAGCTGCTCTTGAAAAATGGGAAGATTAGGCCACCCTGGGGATGTTTTTCCCACTTACGCCAATGAGAAGTCTGGCAATCAGTGGGTGTTCTTGTTATTAGAAGCAGACAGACCGATGCCACATTCCATAGTCGTAACACTCCCGACTGTACCACCCAGTTTATTTCTTTTATTCACATAACTTTCTGCCCCTGGATAAATTCAGGTTTTCTCTCCATGCTTTGAACACACAAGCAAGAAATAAACACTTAGTTTTTATGGACATAATCCATAGGGGAGAACCCAGGAATTTCTCCCCTTTTGTCACTTGTGGCTAGCTCTTAGTTGAAAAATGCCAAATGGCCAGGGACGAACTACAACAAGACCTCCCAGGCAGCAAGGGAAGGAAGGGAAATGGCAGAATAGCCTCAGTACGGCCAAGTGTCAAGGACTGACTGCATTCAGGGGAGCATCTTAACTAGCACCCTAAGAGGAGCATCTCTGAGCCATGCACTGCGGAGATGCTCATGAGGACTGTAGTAGGAGTTTGAAGAGCACAGAGAAGCCCTGAAATAGTCCATGTGGAAAATAAGCAAGAACTGATTAGAAAACAATGGAAAAGCTGCACGGAAGACCCGATTGTGGTCAGGCCCACGGTGGTTCAGAGTCACAGGGAGCCATAAGTCGAGGGACCTTCTCCAGCAGCCCTCACCAGCCTTGGTTCAAGTGCAAAGAAAACAAGCAAAGCATGTTGGTGCTGCCTGGAGTGACAGCACTTGCATAAGTGATTCCCATTCCTCTATTTTTATTTTTATGTTTTTTTAGACAGAGTCTCACTCTGTTGCTCAGGCTGGAGTACAGTGGTCCCATTTCAGTTCACTGCAACCTCTGCCTCCTGGGTGCAAGTGATATTCCTGCCTCAGCCTCCCAAGTAGCTGGGACTATGGGCGTGTGCCACCATGCCCAGCTAATTTTTGTATTTTTAGTAGAGGTGGGGTTTTGCCATGTTGGCCAGCTGGTCTTGAACTTCTGACCTCAGGTGATTCACCCACCTTGGACTCCCAAAGTGCTGGGATTACAGGTGTGAGCCACTGCACCCGGCCCCATTCCTTTAGTTGTCTCCAACTGGATGGGCCTCATTCATGACGAAGCATTGATATCAGTTTCTCATTCTGGAAAATTACGAGGACATGTGCTACAGGGGATACAAAATGGATCTGTGAGTGTCTATAATTCCTAAGTAGAAGCTAAAATAATTCTGGAAAGATAGACTCGTGTTTGAAAATACATGGCTTAAAATGAAACATGTCTAGAATGCTAATACTGGAGCAAGTGTAAATTACATTCCCATATTTTCTTAATAGCTTTAGCAAAGTTGGGTATAGATACTTTACTTAAAGTTTTTGAATAGGTAATACAGTTATGTGATTCAAACACTAAGAAAAAATCAAATCCCCCAGCCCCCTTTCTCCCACTATCTACACATAGTTCCTGCTGGTTTTTGTTTGTTTCAGAGAAACTTTATGCATATAGGAGCAAATAGAGATACATATTTTTTTCTTCCCCTCCTTTTAAAAACAAGTGATACCATAATCCATACTTTGCTGTACCTTGTTTCTCTTCACCTAGCAATATGTCTTAGACATTGTTCCCCGTTAACACACAAAGAACCTGCTTACTCCTTTCTACACTTATTAAGTAGTCATTGTATAAATGTACCATAATTTATTTAGTTATTATCTTTTGATGGACATTTGATTGTTTCCAAACAATCTTCTGCTGCTACAAATAATATGGCAATAAAAACCATTAATATATGCCATTATGTTATATATAAATATACACATATATGTGTGTATATATCATTGCATATATAAATATGCACACACACATACACACATACTGGCATTACTACAAAATAAAATCTAGAATGGAATTGTCAGGGAACAAGATACATGTATTTGTTGTGCTGCATATACACCATGGATACTACACAGCCATAAAAAAGAACAAGATCATATCCTTTGCAGCAATCTGGAGCTGGAGGCCCCGATCCTAAGCAAACTAATGCAGGAACGGAAAACCAAATACTGCATGGGAAGCCAAAAATTGAGTACACATGGACACAAAGAAGGGCACAACAGACATCAGGGCCTACATGAGGATGGAAGGTGGGAGGAGGGTGCGGATGGGAAAACTACTAGTTTTATTACTTGGGCGATGAAATAATCTGTGCACCAAACCCCAGTGACATACAATTTACCTGTATAACAAACCTGCACACCTACCCCTGAACCTAAAAGTTGAAAAAAGATATATGCACTTGTGATTTTCATAGCACTGCCAAATGCCCTTCATAAGGCCAACAATGACTTATCCTCTCACCACTAATGTTTGAGAGTGTCTGTTTCCCCATGGCCTCACCCAAACACACTAACAAACTTTTGACACTATCATGCTCCAGCAGTCTGTTCTGACTATGTATCCTTGCACTGTTAATTTGTGGTTTTAATGATCAAAAGCCAAGAGGTTTTTTTTGTTTGTTTTTGTTTTTCTGAGACAGCGTTTTTGCTCTTGTTGCCCAGGATGGAGTGTAGTGGCATGATCTTGGCTCACTGCAACCTCCACCTCCCAGGTTCAAGCGATTCTCCTGCCTCAGCCTCCTGAGTAGCCAAGATTACAGGCACATGCCACCATGCTCAGATATTTTAAAAATATTTTTAGTGGAGACAGGGTTTCATCACATTGGCCAAGCTGGTCTCAAACTCCTGACGCCAGGTGATCCGCCCACCTCAGCCTCCCAAAGTGCTGGAATTACAGGCATGAGCCACCATATCTGGCCCAGGAGTCAAGAGTTGATTGTTTGTGTATTTGGTAGGACTAGTCCGTACTCACTGCTCTTCATTTATAGAACTTTTAAGAAACTCTCAATTTTTTTTTTCTTCTATAGAAAGCTGGGCATCACCTTGACTGGCTTTTCTGGTTGGATGGGTTCTTCACCTCACGTTAGCTGTGTTGAAATCCAACCTTGTATTGGCTCATGAGGAACAAGGAGGCAGTGTAGAGCCACATCGACTCACCTGTGACCTTGATCTTACGATGTTCTTGCACTGTTCATTTATGAGTTAGGTATAAATTGAAATAAAGGCAAACTAACACCAATTTTCAATCCTTGGCCAGTGATGCTCAAAGGTGAAATTCCCAGGAGCCCACAAACCTTCCACAGCCCAGAAGGTTAGGCTAGGTTAGGTCCCTCTTCTAAGCTCCAATAATACTCTTGAATTCAGCACTTCTACCTGGAACTATTTCTAATGTCTGCCATCCTCACTAGACCATAAGGTCTGTCCTGGTTACAGTTGTATTCCCATAGGGCTTCCCACACTATAGGTGCTCAATAAATATTTGTCGACTGACTCCTTAAATCATAAAGCTACCAAATAGGTAAAATAGGGACTAGAACCCCAAAATTCCCACTCCACTTCAGCACTGTGTTCATTAAACCGCATGGCAACCCTACACCTCAAAAATCACCTCACACATAATTAGGAGACATACGGAAAGTGGTTCTCTGGAGATTCTTCAGGGCTCAAATTTGTTGTTTTTTGTTTTTTGTGGTTTTTTTTTGAGACAGGGTTTCACCATGTTGGTCAGACTGGTCTCAAACTCCTGACCTCAGGTAATCCACTCGTCTCGGCCTCCCAAAGTGCTGGGATTACAGGCGTGAGCCACCGTGCCTGTCCCCAAATTTGTTAACATTCAAAAAGCAGTATCTTATTAGCTTTTCAATGAAAGAAAGTAAAGAAAGGATGGCAGAATGCATATGCCCTATATAGAATACATATTTTTTTAACTAGTGATTCTTTGCAAGAAATCTAGGAATTCGTCCAAAAGGCTTCAGTGATAGGCTACCCAAAATTGGAGAGTTAAGAAAAGCTCCAAGAAAGTTCTGAAATGAAACGATACTATTGTGATGCTGTTCCCTTCAAAAAAAAAAAGAACAAAAGAACCGCTTCAGCTACATTGATTTAAAGCATTTGAATGCATATCTAACTCACCAGTTGATAAACCATGGTTTTATAAGTTCCACAGTGAATCCTCAAGAATATAATGGTTTATATTATCATTCACATAACTAGAAAAGAATGAGTCTGCATTGAAAGGGAAAGGGGAAGAAGTCTTCTGAGAAAAATGAAGCATCCTAATTAAATTCAGTTAAAAAGAAAACACAGGCTGGGCGGGGTGGCTCATGCCTGTAATCCCAGCACTTTGGAATGTGGGCAGATCACCTGAGGTCAGGAGTTTGAGGCCAGCCTGGCCAACATGGTAAAACCCCATCTCTACTAAAAATACAAAAAAAAATATTAGCCAGGGGTGGTAGCACACGCCTGTAATACCAGCTACTCAGGAGGCTGAGGCAAGAGAATCACTTGAACCTGGGAGGCAGAGGTTGCAGTGAGCCAATGTCAAGCCACTGCACTCCAGTCTGGGAGACAGAGTGAGACTCCGTCTCAAAGAAAACAACAAACAAACAAAAAACACAGTGCCACTGTGTTGGCACCGAGAGACTTAGAAAGATTAATATTAATAAGTGATATTCTCTGTCCTCAGAGCTTGCAGTCCATAGAGAAGAAGGGTATGTCCATGACTATGATAAATAGTAAAACGTGGTAAGTTCTACGATTGCACTGTTATAGCACACAAGGGAGAGATGAAATATGAATGGGAGTCCCAGGAGACCCTGAGGAGAAAGAGGTGGCATCTGGGCTGTTGTTTTATAGTAAATAATTTGTCTGGTCTTTGCCTCAGATTCCTGGAATAGAGTTTCTAAAAACCCCTTAGAAAGGCTGAGGTGGGAGGATGACTTGAAGCAAGACTTTGTGTGTATAAAAGAAATTTTAAAATTAGCCAGGTATGGTGGTGCATGCCTGTAGTCCTGGCTACTCAGGAGGCTGAAACGAGAGGACTACTTGAGTGCAGGAGCTCAAGGCTGCAATGAGCTACAATCATGCCACTGTGCTTCAGCCTAGGCAACAGAGTGAGACCTTGACTCTCTTTAAAAATAAAAATTAAAAAAAAAAAGACTTAAAAAATAAATAAATAAAACCCTTGGCATACCCTGAGTGACAGGAGTGTCTTTGTTATCCATGAGCCCAATGAAATATGCCTGTATTTATGCTGACAAGATGACTCCAGAGGGAGTTAGTCATCAGAAAGACCAACTATGTGATCAGAAGGATGGGGCTTTAAACCACATGATATCAACCTGACCTCCCAACCTCCAGGGTATGGGGGTTAGAGATTGAACTGAGTCACTTGACCAGTGAATCAATCGATTGTAGGGGGAAAAAAAGGTTTTTTCTCTACCTTCTTTGAGTTACTCACTGGATCTGAAAATCAAACTTACAAAGACAGGTTAACAGGAATAAAGCATACAATCTTATTAAATATGTTTACATGACATGAGAGCCTCATAAGGAAAACCTAAAGAAACAGTTCAACTTCAGTGTTTTTTAATAGTAGGCTTGATGAAGAGTAGACAATTGTGGAGACATATAATAGAGCAAAAAGAATATGATCTAATGGTAATAAATTGGATAATGCTTTTTTTTTTTTTTGAGACGGAGTCTTGCTCTGCCACCCAGGCCAGAGTGCAGTGGTGCAATCTTGTCTTACTGCAACCCAGAGTTCAAGCAATTCTCCTGCCTCAGCCTCCCAAGTGGCTGGGATTACAGGCATGCACCATCACACCCAGCTCATTTTTGTAGTTTTAATATCGATGACAGGTTTTTGCCATGTTGGCCAGACTGATCTCAAACTCCTGATCTCAGGTGATCTGCCCGTCTTGGCCTCCCAAAGTGCTGGGATTACACCACACCCGGCCTAATGGTAATAAACTGGAGGAAACTGAGCAAGGCCTGTTTGTTCAGAATCTTCTCTGTGACCCTTCATCTTCAGAAATAAGACTATTCCTTTCTTTTCTTACAGAAAGCAGATCAATAGTTGACTACGGATGGAGGCAGGTTGCGGACTGAGAGGAAAAAATTACAAAGGAGCACAAAAACTTTTGGATGTGATGAAAATGTTCATTATTTTGAATGTGTTTTTCAAACCGTATATTATATGTACAGTTTATTTGTTGCAAATTATATTTCAATAGACCTGTGGAAATGTAAAATATTTAATTAATTTTTTTAATTACAGAAGACATTCTTTGGGGGAAAAAGAACATTATAATGCTGGAATAAATGCTACAGAAACTAAACGTTTTTCTTTCTTTTCAGAGTATTTAAAGTATTTTTATTGTGAAATAATTTTAAATTTACAGAAAAGTTGCAAAGCAAGTGTAACATTCCATATACCATCTTCTCCAAGTTGTTCAGATTTTTGCCAGGTTTTCTTTATCATTTTCTCCTCACTCCATATTATTTTTTGTAAAAATTTTTAGCATAGAGTGCATGCATTATGAATCATTATCCTTTAGTTTCACTGTATATTATTGCAGAATAATGGTATTTTCTTTTATGACTAGAGTATAATTTTAAAATTCAGGAAATGTATGTTTGATTCAATGATAGCACCTAATCATTGATGGTTATATTTTGAATGTGTCATTCACTCATAATAATAATGCCCTTTAATTTTTTTTTTTTTTCTTTTGAGATGGAGTCTCACTCTGTCACCCAGGCTGTAGTGCAGCGGTGTGATCTCGGGTCACTGCAACCTCCAGCTCCTGGGTTCAAGCAATTCTCCTGCCTCAGCCTCCCGAGTAGCTGGGATTACAGGCACCTGGCACCATACTCAGTTAATTTTTGTATTTTTAGTAGAGATGGAGTTTCACCATATTGGCCAGGCTGGTCTTCAACTCCTGACCTTGTGATCCACCTGCCTTGGCCTCCCACAGTGCTGGGATTATAGGCGTGAGCCACCACACCTGGCCTAAAGTAATTTCTTATCTCAGCACACATTCATGTCTAGAATACTTTATTTAGCTGTCATTCTCTTTAGTATCTCGTTCTAAAACTTTTAAGTTCAAGGGTACATGTGCAGGTTTGTTTTACGGGTAAACTCATGTCACAGGAGTTTGTCGTACAAATGGGTGGACTAATTTGCAGACTGAAAAGCATTCATTTTTCTCTGCAACGTCTCCAGCATCTGTTATTTTTTGACTTTTTAATAATAGCCATTCTGACTGGTGTGAGATGGTATCACACTGTGGTTTTGATTGGATTTCTCTAATGATCAATGAGATTGAGCCTTTTTTCATATGCTTGTTGGTTGCATGTATGTCTTTTTTTGAAATGTGTCTGTTCGTTTCCTTTTTTTTTTTTTTTTACTTTTTAATAGGGCTGTCTGTTTTTTACTTATAGATATATTTAAGTTCCTTATAGATATAGATACTAGACCTTTGTCAGATAAATAGTTTGTGGATATTTTCTCCCATTCTGTAGACTGTCTATTTACTCTGTTGATGGTTTCTTTTGCTGTGTAGAAGCTCTTTACTTTAATTAGATCCCATTTGCCAATTTCTGTTTCTGTTGCAAAAGCTTTTGGTGTCTTCATCATGAAATCTTTGCCTGTTCCTACGTCCAGAATGATATTGCCTAGGTTGTCTTCTAGGGTTTTTATAGTTTTGGGTTTTAAAGTTTTTGGTCCATTTTGAGTTGATTTTTGTATACGGCATAAGGAAGGCATCCAGTTTCAATCTTCTGCATATGGCTAGCCACCACCATTTATTGAATAGGGATTCTTTCTCCCATTGCTTGTTTTTGTCAGTGTTGTCAAAGATCAGATAGTTGTAAATGTACAGCCTTATTTTTGGGCTCTCTTTTCTGTTCCATTGGTCTATGTGTCTGTTTTTCTGCCAGTACCATACTGTTTTGGTTACTGTAGCCCTCTAGTATAGTTTGAAATCAGGTAGTGTAATGCCTCCAGCTTTGCTTTTTGTTTACAATTGCCTTGGCTATTTGGGCTCTTTTTTGGTTTCTTATGAATTTTAAAATAGTTTTTTTCTAATTCTGTGAAGAATGTCATTAACGGTTTGATAAGAATAGCATTGAATCCATATGTTGTTTTGGGGAGTATGGACATTTTATTTTACTAATATTGATTCTTCCTATCCATGAGCATGGAATAATTTTCCATATGTTTGTGTTATCTCTGATGTCTGTGAGTGGTGTTTTGTAGTTCTCCTTGTAGGAGTTTACCTCCCTGATTAGCTGTAGTCCTAGGTATTTTATTCTTTTTGTGGCGATTGTGAATGAGATTGCATTCCTGATTTTGCTCTCAGCTTGACTGTTGTTGGTGTATAGAAAGCTAGTGATTTTTTATATGGTGATTTTATATTCTGAGATGTTGCTAAAGTCCTTTATCTGCTTAAAGAGCTTTTGGGCTGAGACTATGGGGTTTTCTAGACATAGAATCATGTCTTCTATGAACAGAGATAGTTTGATTTCCTCTCTTTCTATTTTGATGCCCTTTATTTCTTTCTCTTGCCTGATTGTTCTGGCTAGAACTTCCAGTACTATGTTGAATAGGAGTGATGAGAGTGGCATCCTTGCTATGTTCTGGTTCTCAGGGGGAATGCTTCCAGCTTTTGTCATTCGGTATGACATTGGCTGTGGGTTTGTCATAGATTGGCTCTTATTATTTTGAGATGTGTTCCTTCAATATCTAGTTTATTTAGAGTTTTTAACCTGAAGGAGTTTGTTGAATTTTATTGAAAGCCATTTCTGCATCTATTGAGATGATCATGTGATTTTTGTCTTTAGTTATGTTTATGTGATTATTCACATTTACTGATTTGTATATATTGAGCCAACCTTTCACCCCAGGGATAAAACCTACTTAATCTGGTGGATTAGCTTTTTGATATGCTCCTGGATCCACTTTGCCCATATTTTGTTGAGGATTTTTGCATCAATGTTTATCAAGAATATTGGCTTGAAGTTTTTTTCATTGTTGTCTCTCTTTAAGGTTTTGGTATCAGAATGATGCTAGCTTCACAGAATGAGTTAGGGAGGAGTCTTCCCTCCTCAACATTTTTGGAATAGTTTCAATAGGAATGGTACCAGCTCTCCTTTGTACATCTAGTAGAATTCAGCTGTGAATCTGTCTGGTCCTGGGATTTTTTTCTTTTTCTTTTTTTTTCTTTTTTTTGGTTTGTAGGCTATTTATTATTGATTCAGTTTCAGAGCTCATTATTTGTCTGACCAGGGATTCAATTTCTTCCTGGTTCAGTCTTGAGAGGGTGTATGTATCAAGGAATTCATCAATTTCTTCTGGATTTTCTGGTTTGTGTGTATAGAGGTGTTCATGATATTCTCTGATGGTTATTTGTATTTCTGTGGGGTCAATGGTAACATCCCCTTTGTCGTTTCTAATTGTGTTTATTTGTATCTTCTCTCTTGTCTTCTTTATTATTCTATATAGCAGTCTATCTGTTTTACTAATTTTTTCAAGAAACCGATTTCTGGATTCATTGATCCTTTGAATGGCTTTTTGTGTCTCAATCTCCTTTAATGCAGCTCTGATTCTGAATATTTCTTGTCTTCTGCTAGCTTTGTGGTTGGTTTGTTCTTGGTTCTCTAGTTCTTCAGTTGTGATAAAAGTTTATCATAACCCCAGAGATAATGACCTAATGGTCAGTTGGTGTATATTCCTTCGTTCAGATTATTTTCTGTGTACATACCAACTCGCACATTTTTAAGATTCTCATTATATTTCACTAATGTGATTCTATTTTATGCCTTGCTTTGCATGCTTTTACATTTAGCCAATTAAAATGTGTTTGAAAAAAATAGCAGAGTAAAAATGTCCACTACTCTAAGCAACCAGATTTACTTCCTGAAATTTGGAGTTATTGAGCCAGAGTAACTGAGCCAGCTAGGAACAGAGACAGGAGTTTAAATGAAGCCAAAAGTCAATTTAAAAATAAAACAGATAAAAATGTTGATGTCAGTTGCAATATAAAGCATAATGTATCTAGAAATAAATCTAGCCACAAATGTAGAACATCCTTGTGGGGAAAACTGCAAAACTTTATTAAGCAAAAGAAAACCTAAGTAAATGTGGGCTACAATTGTTTCATGGATGGGATGGCTCAATATTGCAAGGAGTTTATTTTCTGCAAATTAATCCACAGATTTACTCAACTACAAGTCCAGGTCCTTACAAAGATTTTCAAAGAGCTTAACAAGATGTCTCCAAAATTCAAGTGGAAGAATAAACACGGAAAGATAATCAAGATATCATTTTGAAAGAAAAAAAGAAGAGGGACTTAATCTACACAATATTAAGATACTGTGTAAAGACACGATAATTTAGTAGCATATTATTGTCCCAGGAATAAATAGATTAATGGAATAGAATAGAGAGTCCAGAGACTGACTCATGCATACACGAGAACTTAGTAGATAATGAAGGTTTACTCTCTCAAAGCATTGGAGGTATGGACAGATTTTTCCATAAACAGGGTTGGAGCAACTTTCTAGACAATAGGGAAAAAATGTTTATATCCTGTCAACAAACTATTCAAACAATAAAACAATGTGTAGCTGTGTTAAAGACATATGCAAAACCCAATCTATAAAAAGATATTTAAAATGTCTAGGTATATTTATCACCTTTAAGTAGAAAGGACTTCTCAAATAGCTCGCAGAAAGCAAAATAGTCATGAACCTAAAGACTATATGATGAATGGAGAGTGGGAGAAAATATTCCCAGTGTATACAACAGAGCGAAAGTTCGTTTTTTGTTGTTTGTTTTTTGTTTTTTTTTTTTTTGAGACAGAGTCTCGCTCTATCACCAGGCTGGAGTGCAGTGGCGCGATCCCGGCTCACTGCGACTTCTGTTTTCCGGTTTCAAGCAATTCTCCCGCCTCAGCCTCCCCAGTAGCTGGGACTACAGGCACGCACCACCGCGCGGCCCCAGAGGGAAAGTTTTAACCAGAACACAAAAGAAGTTTCCATCAGAAAAAAAGACAAAAAATCTGATAAAAGTTTGAAAAAAAGAAAGGGAATTTACAGAATAAGTAACTAAAGATGGCTACTAACGTGAAAAGACATGCAATATTTCTAGTAATTCAGAAAATGCAACTTAAGTAAACAGTGGAATGAAGTTCAAACAGTCTCACCCATCAGATCATCAAACTGGCAAAATTAGAAGTCTGTTCATATAGTGCTGGCAAGATTTAGTGCTGGTGAACATGCAAACTGGCACACATTTCATTATCCTGGTTGACAGTGCTCATGATCCAAAATTCTATTTCTATTCTTTAATTTATCTATATAGATGCTTCTTGGTAGCACTCATGTGTTCAAGGATTCAGAGTGCTAAATTTTAAAAAAAGCAGAAGGCCATAAGCCTGGGGCTCTCTCTATATTTTGAGTTCCTGCATAATAAACTGTAATGTAAAAAACAAAACAAAACAAAACGCTGAAACCTAACTTAGGAGAATATTTTTTCTGTAACAAATAGCTGGGTTTCAGTCAATCTCAAATAGCCCAAGCTTCGTTCAGCCAATTACAGGCAGCCAGCTGATCACACTGTGTCTAATAAGGCAGATGCCCAGTTGTAGCCAATCAGGTGGTATCTGTACTTTGCTTCCACGTTTGGCCTCTAAAAGCTCATGCTGCTGGGCTGAGCTTTCTGAATCTTTTCTGGTTCTGAGCTGCCCCCAGTTCATTAACTAATTGTCCTTTACTCATATAAACTCTGTAGAATTTAATCTGTGTAAAGTGTTCGCTTTAAACAATGGCTAAAGATGTTTATGGCAAAAAAAAAAAATTAGCAAAAGTTTAGAAAGCATACAAATATTTACCAGTAAAGGTAAATTATAATCTATCTACACTATGCAATAATAAGCAGCATTTTTTAATGGAGATCTTCACAGACTCACATGGAAACACACCAAAATGTACTGAGTAAAATGTACAATATGATACCTTTTATAGAAAAGAGCCAAAGATACTATATTCTTCTATAAGTGCATATACTAAATGCATTTAAATGCATAGAAAAAAGTGTGGAAGAAACTATGCCAAATGTATGATGGTTTTATCTGAGAAAGAAGGATTAGCAACTGAGGAAGATAAAGGTCAACTTAGCTTGTTTTAAAACCTCTTAATATTCTACAAATAAAAATGATTCATTTATTTCTTATGTAATTAAATATCAATTTTAAAACATTACCCACAATTATAAGCCAAGAAACATATGACCACTACCATCACTCTAACTAGTCCCTGTAGGTGTATGAGGAGATACAAAAGCCCACCCAGAACTTTTTAGAGTGCTCCAAGAGATGTGGAAGAAAGGCGTTAAATCTACCCTCAAAACATGACATCTCGGTAAAGACTAATCTGGAGTCGGTTGTTATTTTCTGTTAGAGCCTGTAAACCTCGTATAGGTCTGGGGCTGGGGATGGGTGGAAGGGCAAAGATATAGAGGAAAGGTAAGGAGCAACTGATGGCATATTAGTTATCTGTTATTGCATAACGAGACAAACATAGTAGCTTAAAACATTATTACCTCACAGTTTCCGTGGGTCAGGAATCCGGGTTTTCTGCAAGGCTGAAATAAAGGTGTTCCTCTGGGCTGAAGTATCATCTGAGTCTCCACGAGGGAAGGCATTGCTTCCAAACTCAGGTGCTTGTGGGTAGAAATCAGTTTCTTACAGCTGAAGAAGTGGAGACCTCATTTTCTTGCTGGCCATCAGCTGGAGGCCACTGCAGGCTGGAGGCTGCCCTCAGCTCCCAGAGGCCACCTGTAGTTCCTTGTCACTTGGGGGTTCCCTAACGTGGCCACTTTCTTCCTCAAAGCCGTTGTGAGTGGGGAGAGAGACTCCAGCAAGATAGGCGCTTTAATCTTGTGTAAGGTAATTACAGAATCCCCAAAAAAAATCCTTTTGCTATATACTGTCAACTCGAAGTAAGTCAGAAGTCACATCCACACTCAGGGAGAAGGGATTATACAAAGGCATGAGTACCGACACGAAGAATTATTAGGAGCCCCCCTTTTTTTAATTTAGAGAAAAAATTTATTGAAGATCTGTAAAACAATTCCTGAAAGATCGGGTTTTCCAGAAAACTAGCTACAACAATGCATTGTGTTTATTATGTTAAAACGTGCATTAGACACAAACAAAAGCCATGAAAGAAGCGACTATTCTTCCATACTTTAAGCAAAGATAAAATGCCTGAAGGACAACATGGATGGCTTGCAAAGGATGAGCTCTTTAAGCACCACTTTTCAAAAAAGGATCACAAGTGAATGAGTATGTTCAGTTACATACACTGAATTAAACTTTCGGCACTAAGAATCAGAGCATTTTGTCACATGGCACTAACGCATATACAAAAGTGCATAGTGTGGCTGGGCACAGTGGCTCACACCTGTAATTCCAGCACTTTGGGAAGCCAAGGCAGGCAGATCACTTGAGACCAGGAGTTCAAGACCAGCCTGGCCAATATGGCGAACCCCGTTTCTACTAGAGACACAAAAATTAGCTCAGCATGGTGGTGCTCTATTATCCTAGTTACTCTGGAGGCTGAGGCAGGAGAATTGCTTGAACCTAGGAGGTGGAGGCAGAGGTTGCAGTGATCTGAGATATTGCACCACTGCCCTCCAGCCTGGGTGACAGAGAGAGACTCTGTCTCAGAAATTTTAAAAAAGTGCATAGTGCATTGGGAGCCATTTTTAAAGCAACCTACAGCATATGTCTTCTCTTTTGCTCTGGCATAAACCTAGATATTAGTCCTAACATTCAGAGCCATGCCCTATAAGAAAACTTCAGGACTGATGGAAGTGAGCATGAGTGTGGGTCATTCAAGATGATTACATGTAGGAGAGAAAGGAGGCAATGGAGAGGAGTATCTTTTAAAAGAAATCAGGGCAGGTAATGTAGAGGACATTTGTTGTCTTTGCCTGTCCTTTCCCTTTTATCTTTAGTTAAAAGCTCCCTGATCTTTTCCTTGGAAATCATCCTCCCCTGTTCCCAACACACGTAGCTCAAGTGGGGAAGACCCAAATCCACTGTCGTCCAACCAGAGTTACAGTGATGGATTTAGTAATGGGAATGTATTGCCGTGATCAGCATGTGCTACAACCCAGGGTAGTCTGACTCAGGACTATAACTTTGTCTGGTATTACTAAGAAAAAGGCTCTCAGTGTTTTGGGGTGGCTGAGCTGGTAAAATAAAAGACTGAACCTGCTGGCCACCATCTCTGTCACCAGCTGGTGTGAGGAAGCCAAAAAGAGCTTTGGAGTTGGAGAGAGGAATATTTTCAATTACATCATCTGAGAACCTGGTTCCACCTGTGTCTGAAGTTAGTGTAAGTTATGTAAGCCAACCTCTCCATTACTACTTTGCTTGAGCTATTTTAATTTAGGTTTCTGTTCTTTGCAGCGGAGATGACTTCCTCCAAATAAAAAGAGCAATTTCAGAAGACAAGGAGATTGTCCTACTGGCAACATCCACTTTTCAACATTTTTGTTTGCTCCTTGCAGTCCGAGCTGCCTTTTTGTCCACTTACGGTAGAATCTAAGTGGCTGGTCCAGGCTTAGTTGATCTTGATTCTAAGAGTTTATCACCACAGCTGTTAGTACCAAGTACTAGCTCTTGTTTAGAATCCAGTCTATAAGTTAACAGAGTTGGAAAATGAAGTCAAAGAAGCAGGAGAAGATGTGAAAAACAAGAAGTCAAAGGAAAAGGGGATATTTAACAGTCTGAAGTGCTTCCTGCAGAATAAATAAGGACTGAGGATAAAAAAAAACACCTTATCTTGGCTGGGCAGGGTGGTTCATGCCTGTAATACCAGCACTTTGGGATGCCAAGGCAGGTGGATCACATGAGGCCAGGAAAGAGCTCAAGACCAGCCTGGCCAACATGGCAAAACCCTGTCTCTACTAAAACTACAAAAATTAGCTGGGCATGGTGGTGCAGGTCTGTAATCCCAGCTGCTTGGGAGGCTGAGGCATGAGAATTGCTTGAGCCCGGGGAGGTGGAGGTTGTAGTGAGCCGAGATGGTGCCACTGCGTTTCAGCCTGGTTAACACAGAGAGACTCTGTCTAAAAAAAAAAAAAAAAAAATCACTATATCAATGATATAAGAGGCTGTTTGGCAACTTTGAGGAAATGAGGAAATGTTTTCACTAGAGTTCTGTGGAGTCTTTAGCGGAAATAAATAAAACTGATGTGTGGTAGCAAGTGTGTACTTCTCTTTTGTTTTTGCAAAAAAGGAAATGATGGGGATGGGAAAGTAGCTCAAAGAGAAGTATGAGAAGAAAAAGTGATTGTGCTTGAGAGAAATATTTGTACAAGTTTATAATCTGAAGGAAGAAGAAGGATGGAAGAGCTAGAAAAATGGATGGAACAAGGTCATCTATGAGATGAGATCCAGGGAAAGAGCAAAACGGTTCCCCTCAGTCTGGCGTTCTCAAATCTGTCTCCACTTAGAATCACCTGGGAGGCTGTAAAAAACCAACCAAACAAACAAAAGCAATGTCCATGCCTCATTGCAGACAATCTAATAAGATTCTCTATGGGGTAGGACCTATAGGTAGGACCCAGGCAGAGATGTTTTCATGTGCACCCAGGGTAAGAGCTCTCCTTACACAAACACTTCATTTCCTGGGTCAGTGGGAATGAATATGGTGCGAGACACTTAAAAACAAAGTTTAATACAGATGGCATTGATCTCTCCAACACAAAAAAATACAAGGTCAACTGTTAAGAGCAAGTGGAATAATGGCCAGTTTGGAGCCAAAAACGACAGCGCAAAAGGTTTAGAATGGTCACTAGGTTAAAAACAAATGTCCATGGAAACAAATGCCTCTGTAGTGTTTCTGCTTATGTGTAATGAAGTCATGTAATGAATAGCACTTAAAATGAAATACAGCTACTGCAGCTGGAAAACAATTCAATAACTCATCAAGGTTGCAAACTTTAAAACTTAAGAACAAAGAATGTGAAATGGTTACATCAATTTAGGAAAATAAATCACACAGAGGGTAACATTAGCTGTGAGGATTAAACAGTAGAGATATATAATATCCACTCAAGCAGTCATTTAAATATAATGCTTTTTTTTTTCTTCTAAGGAGCTCTGTGGATGAAATTATATTTCTATGTTACATTTTTATGAAGGGCTTTAATGATTTTTTCATTTATGAAGAGACTGTGGGGGTGGGTAGATGGGTACAGAAAATAGGAGTTCATTTGTCCAGGTTTAAAAGAAAGAAAACAAAATTCTATAAATTCAACTCAAAATTTTTCAGGACTTAAAAAAAAAAGAAGAGGACACAGTGTCTGACTGACCATAAAATGTATTTAATCTATAGAAGGTTTAAAACGTAATTGTAGAACATAATGAAACACATGAAAAAGATACAAAGTGTTATAAAACCACAAAAACAACTCAAAAGACGTTGCTTGCATCTGCCCAGTTTACCAGATATATTTTCCTGTGCATGATGATAATTCAGATAGGCCTTGAAATGTAGGCCTTATCATGAACAGATGTTATGGGAGGAATGGTGTGTAAATTAAGGAGAGTGAGGAAGCTGAAGCTGCAAAGTATGCTATTGTGAAGTCAATATAAGGAGTATAGGGACCAAGAAAAAGCTTCCCCTCCAACCTCTAATGGTTCACTGAAAACAAACTGACAATGGGCAGACTAATAGGAGAAAAAGGCCTACAGATTAATTTAACATGCGTAAACATGGGGGAATAGCAGGAAGATGATTACGCAGTAACGCAGTGAGGTGCGGGCACACATTTACCATTCTTCCTTGGAAAGGGGATATAGGGGAAATGTGGCCATTTTGAGGGGTAGTAAATAATTTTTAGAGAAAATGAGTAAGTCCAAAGAACAATGGCCTGGGACAAAGTTCCTCTGAGCTGTAACGGAGGTGGTAGAAAGGTGAAGGGTGGAACTTCACTGTGAGCAAAAGTTATCTTATTGTGGAGATAAAGTCTCCCAGGTGATTTCTCAAAAGCTGCCTTTAGAAAAGTAGACAGAAAATCTTGGCATGGAGCTTTTTTTTTTTTTTTTTTTTTTTTTGCCTTTTATATTATTAGTGGTTAATATTTCACGGTTACTTTGTAAAATTATTATAAAGACACAGCAGTAAATAAAAAAAATTTTTTTATTTTATAAAAAAATTTTATTAGTCAGATAGGGA
>CAUYLG010057785.1:0-27095 GCA_963573385.1 Cacajao melanocephalus | reverse complement strand
ACAAAAAATACAAAAATCAGCTAGATGTGGTGGCACATGCCTACAGTCCCGGCTACTGAGGAGGTTGAGGCGGGAGGATCACTTAAGCCCAGGAGGTCAAGGCTGCAGTGAGCTGTGATCACACCACTGCACCCCAGCCTGGGTGACAGATTCTCACCTCTGCCTCCATTCTTGGACCAGTGTGTCCAGGGTAGGAGCCAGGAATCTGTAGTTCAATAAGCATTTTAGATGATTCTGATGCAGATGGTCCAAAAACTACTCTTTGGAGTTGTTACGCAGCATTATCATGGCAAAAGCTGACAAAAACACCCTTCCACCATTTTTTCATCTGAGTCTTACTTCAAGTTTCAGCAACTCTAGCTATAAACACAGAAGTATGGGCATCTTCTGGAACTGCCGCTCCCAGCTTATTGCCTCTGAATGAGTGAGACACATGAAATACGGCAGTTTGGGGCTCATCATTGTAGGTGTAACCTTGCAAAGTACCTATGATATAGAAGGCAGTAAATATTTGTAACATGGAAGCATCTGTAAATCTGGCACTGTAGCGCAATGTTTCTCATCTACGAGGTGCTCTATCCATGTGTTTTGAATGAAATATGCTGTGTCTGTCATGAAAAGAAAGGGAAAAAAAACAATGAATTCTGGACTCCAGAAGACTGAACCTAGTATGTGATAAAGACAGAAATAGCTGTGAATGAAGGAAAAGAAGCGCATGATCAAATAACCACATACTAACACCTTTTCCAAACTTCCAATTCTAGGAGAGCAATGGATTTCAGATAATCATCTGTTTACTGTCATGAACAGTTTTACTAAGCTGTAAAGACAAGAGAGAAATTAAATTCATAGAGGAACACAGATCATTCTTGCAACAAACGTTAATCACAGAACATCTAAATCACTTGTGTTTATGGCAAACTTCAAACAGAAAAAATAATTCTGCATTTTCTGACATTCATCATTCCATTTGGAACCTAGACTAGAACATTATTCTTAAAGACACACTGTGCTGAATTCCTGTGTGTGAACTGAGAGGAGGAGAGCTGCTCTCAGTGAAGAGGTGTGAGGGCAAAGCAGGCAGAAATTCTGAGCATCCCCGAAAAAGCACCTGCTCTGTAAATCCCATCCCCATCTCCCCAGGGCCACCATGTGAGAGCTCTGCTCACAGAGCCCCATTTGGAAACATTCCTCCAAAATAAAGTTACAGGATAAATACGAAGCCTTCTACTGGGACACACAAGAAATCTAGCTTATTTCCTAATATTAGGAAATTCGGCTGGATTATGTAACTTCATATGTATTAGTCATTCCATATATTTGTCTGATATTTTCACTAAAGTATCCCAAACACACAGAAAAGTCACTGGCTTCTTTAGCCAGTGGGTACTCAAATATTTGTTGAGTAAATTAATTTCTAAATATGATATAGCTTATAAACAGCAATGTATGACAGATCATCAGGTTATTCAAATTCTACTTACAGATATCAGTAAGAATTGAATGTTAAAGGTTAACTCTTCCAGAGAATAATTGCAATTTTAGAAACAATTTAGTAAATAAAACTCTAATTAGTCAAAAGTATTAGAGCGGATTTGTGTAGAGGATGTTCCATCATCCCTGTCTCTGTCCAGCGTCCAGGCCGCCACCCCAAATCTACCAGTCATACTAATGCTAAATGTGTATACATTCAGCTCTGTTTCTCCGAGTTAACCAAAATTGTGAAGAATAAATCCTGGAGGAAAAAATACTTGGGTTCATTCCATATCATAAATAAAGTCTTAAATGTCTTTTTTTAAAAAAAAGAAAATAAGTTGTTCTTATCTCAGATACAAAAATAAACTTTCACTATTAGGATGTGATCCCAAAGTAAAACTTCATGGCTTTCATGTTAAAATCTTTCAATTACAGACTTAAGGCTGCAATTCCAAATTACAATTTGGAACATTTGACAGGTAAAAAGCCCATTAAGAATGCCTTGCATCCAACCATCAAAGAACTGCCATGGTATACTACTCCTGAATCACTGTTTTTATTTAAAAAATAAAATAAAGGAGGGGGTTGTCCTCAACTTACTTACGTAGCACCCCTCTTGGCAGCTAAAAGCTTTGTTAATAATGCAATGCCTTCTCATCTTTGTTAGCTAGTGAAAGGAGGTTTGAATTTCACATTCAATTGGTAGCTGCTATGGAATGCATTAAATAATGAACGTCTTATTCAGAGCAGAGCAAACTAATCTTCAGGTGTGGATTGATACAAAGAGAGAGACATTCACAGAATTCAAAACAGAATCAACATCTAACAAATTCTTGCTCTCCACCCGGGTGTTACATTACCTACTACATTGCTTAGAAGGTTCATTCATTCCTGCAAAGACACTTAGAAGGTATTCATACTAATGTAAAGGAAGCAGCTTGGAGTGCCTGCATATAACTTAGATACAGAAGGGCGAGCTTTTAAAAATCTTATGTGTTATCTATAATTACATTAACAATCATAGAGAGTAATGAGTAGAACAGTTACTGTTAATTGATTAAGTCAGCCAAATACTGAGTCTGGAGAGAGGCATGTTCTTACATAATTAATATGTTATACTTGGCAGCATAATTTTTTTTTCCACTGGAAAGTGAAAAAAGAGCAGTAACTCTTACGTAGAGCAAAAACAGCATAATTTTACTCATCCATTTAACCAACATTTAGTGAGCAGGATGCTAAGGATACTTTCGACAGAAATGAGACTACATCTAACATCTTGAATATACATATATATATATATATATATATATATATATACACTCATTAGTAACATAGAGTCTTTTACAAATGTGCAGTTTTAGGGAACAAATATAACATTTTCCCACATATTTTAATTATGACTTTGCTTCATCTAAGATGCACTGTGTATATGACATGTGTGTGTGTATGTCTGTGTGTTTTACAAGGAGGAGAAATTTTCCAGCCAGGGGCCAATTTATGAAATGTGCTTCAGTTTTATGTTTTACAAGCATCATGTCTCACTGCCCAACTGAACTAAATTAGTAACTGTCATTCTTTTTACAAAAAAAGTATTTCAGCAATGAATGACTGGGTAACACTGAGATACAGAACTCTGTCTCAGAAAGTTCACCTACTATATGGGAGTTTGCCTGCAATAAAGAAGTCTTAGGATTTGTCTTCTTGGTTCAGAATTCCACCAATACCATAAAAGAAACAGCAGCTTCCTAAAGAGTGCTTAGTTTTTTCTTGGAACTAAATGCTAAGAAGAGAACTAAATGTGCATCAAAAATTGAAACCCAATTTTCTACAAGTTTATTATTATTTCACGAAAATATTTTATAATCATGAGACCTAGCTTAAATTTGGTTTACAAAAGATTTTATAACTGAAAGGAAATACAAGGTAGAAATATGTTGTGATACTCTCCTGTTATAATTTAACCTGAAGCTAAAATTACAAAATAACAGAAATTGAAATAGACTCTGAAACAATATGCTCACTACAAGCTATTTGCTGGCAGATTTAATCCAGTAATTCCAGTAAGATAGAATTTGTATTTTCTTTATAGTTAAGTATTTTTTAAAGATTGGCTGCTACTATTCCATTACTATAATCAGGACATTGTTCAAATAATACTTTTTTCATTTCCCTTGAGCAGATTTTCTCTTTCAAACACTCAGCTAATACCCAAGTGAGAGCATAAATGGCTTGAGACACCATCGTATTCAACTGTAATTTTCTGTATTCCCAAACTCTCAAGTCCTGTTTAGAAAAGGCCAAAATATTAAGAATAACAACTACTAATTCAGTCCTTCCATTTAGTTGCATTCTTCCATTATATTTCCCCTTCCACTTTGAGTTAGCTAACATGCATACACACGGAAGCATTCTGACCTCTACTGCCAGAAGTTGGAACTTTTTTCTCAAGTGTTTTTACTTCAATTATATTTTTCTGTAAAATTCACAATATCTATAGAAATGTTTCTGAAAGCATAATCCACAACAATTTTCTCGACAGCCCACAAATGCTAGGAAATTTTTTAAGACGGTAGTTTCATTTGATGATAATCCTTCTAACCTTACACGAGTTATGAAGGCAAAAGCAATTCTTTTACAATGTTAATTCAAATTGGAAGATATTTTAAAGGATGAATAAATGTTTCTTAAATTGGAATCAGTCAACATACTTTTGGAAGTCACAAACACTGATCCACAATATTGTTAATTTCAGATGTGTTGAAGCATTGCTTTCTTTAAGAGTACAAATATAAGTTTTGTTAAAGTTACTGTCTTTTGTTGTTCTCTACTTAAATTTGCAAACAAATGTTTCAAGGAATAAATGCACATTAGGTCATATATTGAAATTTATGAAATTGTGATTTGATAATGAATACACGATTTTGAGAGAAGGTTTCTATTTCTGAAAAAACACTAGTTGAAAGTTTAAAATGACTAATAGCCAAAGAAGAAACTAGGACTACGATTGAAATTATTTCATTAGTTTGATTTACCAGTGAGTCCTTTTGTATGTTTAAGAAACAGCTAACTATAATACCAAATAAACTGAGATCACAGAAAAAGATGTCGAAGCTTTAAAACATACATACAAAATTGGTTAGAAGATTGTGAGTGGCTAGTACTTTTCTCTAAGCTTTTCAGCCAATTCTGGATTTTTCTCAATAAGCATTATTTCCTTCATAATCTGAAAAAAACTGCTTTTCAAATTACAGTATAAATTTAATATATAATAAAGATGATATATCGTCTATGGACACATAAGATGAGAAAATAATTAAAAACCTAGTTAAAAGTGGCTTGAAGATAATGGTTTTGTTCTAAGTAGCAAGAAATCCACAGCTATAAACCAGTTCCAAAATGTCCTCAGGGTCCCAGGTCCATCCTCAGTATAATGGCCTTTATCTGCATGCTTTGTTGCCTCAGGGTCACAAGGTGGCTGCTGGACATCTGCGACTCATACTATCATCCAAGTAGGAAAAGGGAGAAAGGATAAGATTAAAGAGTTATACCAGCAGCCTGTCCCTCTTGACTGCCAAGGCAGTAGCTCTCCTGGAAGCTACACCCAGCAGTCCTCTGGGACACACAGCCACTCCAGCAGCAAGGATGGCTGGGAAGACACATATTTTCATCTGGATTTACTAACATTCTCATAAATTTCAGGGTTCAGATGGGAAGCAATGAGAGTATCAAGTGGATGATTTGTAGTATCTGCCAGTAGATCTTGAAAAAAAAAAAGTGAATTCACCCGGGTCACTGTCTATCAAGACAAATCCTAAGACTTCTAAACAGTTAAAATAGATCCATCGCTCATGCCTTACACTTACGTTATTTCAGGTAGATGGATGATTTTAAAGCATGAAAGGTGAATCCACAAAATAACCTAAAGATACTAGGATAATTTTTACACTCTAGAAATAAGAAAGGTCTTTATAATACAAAACCTGGAAATCATGAAAAAAAGAAAATAAAAACTCAACTAGATAAAAAAATTATAAGTTTTTCAGAGAAAACAAAAGATAAACTGACACACACATCAAGTCACATATTTCACATATTAGGCAAAGAGCCAATTTCTATCGTAAGGAAAGAGCTCCTACAAAAGAGGGGAAGAAAACATAAAGAGTTAACAGAAAAGACACAAATTCTTTTTAGACATATTAACCTCACTTATCAGATAAATATAAAATCCAAAGTAAGAGATATCATTTTCACCTTTAGTGGACAGAACAAGAATGAGGTAACAGAACCTTTCATGTGGGGCTGATGGGGACAGAAACAAGCCAAGCACCTGGAGAGGAAAAGTAACAACTGAGCTGCTGAGAGTTTCCCTACTGCTGGCACCACACACATACAAAACCACCACTGCCCGATGTTATAAACCGCGGCATTGCTTCTAATTACAAATATTAGGGAAAAGGGCAGATAGCAAAAGAGGACACGTTAAATGAATTCTAATTCATTCATACAATGTAATACGATGCAATTGTAAGAAAAAAAAACTTTAACAAAGCACTTTATGTGCCAATAGATAAGTGCAGTCAAGCTATACTGTTAAGTAAACAAAACCCAGGGACAGGATACTGTGCATATAGTCAGCTCTCTGTCTGTGGATTTTACAATCTTACATAAGGAACTTGAACATCCAGGGGTGAGGGTATCTGCAGGGAGTCCTGAAGCCAATCCCCCAGGCATGCTGAGAGTCTGCTGTATTGTGCTTCCATTAGTATTTTTTTAAAATTAAGCAATGGGCCAGGTGTGGTGGCTCACGCCTGTAATCCAAGCACTTTGGAGGCCAAGGTGGGTGGATCACCTAAGGTCGGGAGTTCAAGACCAGCCTGACCAAGATGGTGAAACCCCATCTTTTTCATAAAAAAAAAAAAATTAAGCAATGTATGATATATGAAGAATATCCAAAGCATTCAAAACCTCAGAAGCCCTCTGAAGATTGTTGTATTTACTATGCACAGTTGACCTGCACTTTCTCACCAAGCAGTGACAACTCGGGATGATTCTTAGTATTTATAGAAGGCGCGAGAGGCAACCAGCTAGCAATGGAACTTGAGATCCAGAGGTGACTTGAGATACTTTACTGCTTGCCAAAGAGCCTGAGGAGGCCAGGATACAAAATGTCTAACATAAATTCAACCAACTACGGATTCACTTTTTTAAACAAATTTCTTATTGTAAGATGTCAATGTTGGTGGAGAACTCTCTCTCATTTAATCTTTAATCAAGGATGTTTACCTTCCATCGAAGATTTTATCTAATATAAGTAGCACATTAACAGACAGCAGCTTCATGAGGGCTAGAAAAAACAGGACAGTTTATTAATTGGCTTGGGCGAGAAGGGGACACTGGGAGACAGAAAAGTCATCATGTGCCAGATAAAGATGTTTGGGTCAAAACTGCTGACTGCAATATGATATTGGTCTCATAAGATTATAATGGAGCTGAAAATGTTCTATCTTCTACCTAGTGACATCGCAGCAATCACAGTATCACAGTGCAGTGCATTATGTGTTTGTGGTGATTCTGGTATAAATGAACCTACTATGCTGCCAGTCATGTAAATGTATAGCATGAACAGTTATGTACAGGACATAATATTTGATGATAATGATTATGTTACTATACTGTTTATCATAGTTTTAGAGTGCACTCCTTCTACTTATTTAAGAAAAAAAAAAAGTTAACTGTAAAACAATCTCAGGCCAGTCCTTCAGAAGGTATTCCAGAAGAATCACAGGAGACAACAATGCCATGTGTGCCACTGCCCTGAGGGCCTTCCAGTGGGACAAGATGTGGAGGTAGAAGATGGTGATATTGATGATCCTGACCCTGTGTAGGCCTGGGCTAATGCTTGTGTTTGTGTCTTGGCTTTTAACAAAAAAGTTTAAAAAGTTAAAAAAAAAAGTTTTAAACACTGAAAAAAGTTATACAGTAAGAATACAGAGAAAGAAAATATTTTTGTACAGCTGCACAATGTGTTTTTAAGTGTGATTACAAGAGTCAAAAAGTTTAAAAATTGGATATTTTATTGAAGTAAAAAAGTTACAGTGAGCTAAGTTATTCTTGAAGAAACAGAATTGTTTATAAATGTAGTATAGTCTACAGTGTTTATAAACTCTGCAGCAGTGCACAGTAATGTCCTAGACCTTTATATTTAGTCACTACTGACTCATTGGTTCACCCAGAGCAACTTTCAGTCCTGCAAGCTCCATTCATGGTGAGTGCCCTACCCAAATGCAGCATTTCTTATCTTTTACACCATATTTCTACTGTACCTTTTCTATGTTCAGATATGTTTCAATGCACAGGTACCACTGTATTACAATCATCTACAGTATTCTACACAATAACATGCTGCACAGGATTGCAGCCTAGGAGCAATAAGCTATACTATACAACCTATGTATTTGGTAGGCTACGCCATCTAGGTTTGTGAAAGTCCACGCTATAATGTTCATACAATGACACAATAGCCTATATGACACATTTCTCAGAAGGGTATCCCCATCATTTAGTGAAACATCCCTGTACTCTACTTCTCAGTGGCAGAAAATAAAAGCAGCAATAGGAATGAGCCACAACAGACATTCTGCAATAGATGAACTTCCCCTACTTCAGCATGCTTTTCCGATTCCCATGCTAATTCACCCTAGCATCTTCCCAACAAATAGAATTTCTCTCCTATTACAAAAAGAGGCCAAGAGGCAGGGAGGAGGAGAGAGGTGTGTGTATCTCATAGTTCCCTACTACTCCTGCACAAAGTTTAGGGCCTTTCTCTGTTATAAGTGCCTATAAAGTCAAGTGTTAGGAAGGGTATAGCAACTTGTAATCCCTCCAGGGACCTCAGAATAAGCAGGCATAGCTGTAAGGGAAACCTTGGACCAGAGATGTTCTCTATTCCCTTGGCACCCGGGACCACTGTTTCCACCAGATCATGTCCCTATCTCATATCCTGAAACCTCTGCCAGTGAGCCACATCAAGTCTTTACTATGTGCAGAGTAACAGTGAAACCTGCTATAGGGAAATAACACCAAAAATACAGAGAAAAATAAGTCCCTATTTTCATGGAGCTCATAACTTCTTGCAATCAAAAGCTATGAATGCATGCATGCCAACTCACAGAGCCTCTAGAATTTACAACAGGGCAGCTTTTACCAACTAAAAAAACTCAGTACATAAGCACAAAGGGGATAGCATAGCAAGTGGCCTGCAACAGATGAGGCCAGGCTGGGCACTGCTATGCTATTCACTTAATCTGATTCCCCTCTATCATGCCATCTCTCCTCGCCTTATCACCCAGACTTCCTGAAAGAAAATTCTACACGCGTCTTCCTTTGCATCTCCAATTTACTTCTCAGTGAACTCCAACTTGTCTTCTACCTTCACTCTGAAATTGCTCTAAGCCACTAGTGAACGGTAATTTGCAAATAAAATAGAGATTTGGTGGGGCGGGGGTCACTTTTCTGAACTCTCAATTTGATACTATCTATTTCAATATTTAACTATTTGTAGGTCATAGTGTTTTCTGGAACTACGATGAATGCTATGAGACTTCTCCCCAGAAATCTCTCTCACACACACACTCACAATGCAGAAGGTTCAGAAATGCCCTGAAACTTAATCCTGGAACAATTAGGTGTAAAGGTCCCAGGTTAAGAACTGCTGACCACTCTTTCGGTTTTGTTAACAACTTTTCTAACCAGTGGTTGCACTTATTCATCAATCTTTTTCCTGGGTTCCCCTTGTGCTGACCTCTTAGACACGACTGTTTCTAGGGTTATAAATTCAGGCCAATCCTCTCATTCAAAATATTCCTCCTTGCTCATCTACTCTCATGATCTCAGGCATCATCTGCACGCTTAGCAGTCTGAAACCTCTAACGCCAGCACAAACCACACCTCTACGATTCTTACTGCAAAACCTCCCACTCGATGGTATCTCTACCAAAATACTCAACATGACCAAAATCAAATTCATCCCCCTCAGCTCCCCGTCCCCGACACAGCCAGGTTGTCTTTCTATTATCTCTGTTTCCCAGTTCATAACGTCAAGTCAATATCACAATTCTACTTCGGGGATGGTCAAATAGCTCCCATTAGACCAACTCTTCTGCAGATAAAAACTACAAACTTAAGACTCATGTATAAAAAAAAAAAAAAAATTTTCTGAGGGTCCTGGAGAGCAACTGAAAGCAGGCATTTACTGGAGGTGAGTTGACATGTGGAAGAAGGAACTGCACTAAATGAGCATCTAGTTTGTTAAGGTTTAGATTGCCTGAAGACAGGCCCTGGTCTGTGCATGTTAAGTGGCTAAAATTCTGATGGAAAAATCACAGTCTCATCTGCCTTCAGAAATAGAGGGCAGAGTTCAGGACAACCACATTCACAGAAAGTAAAGCAGAAATTTCAGGCAAGACAGAACTAGAGAGAAAAATATAAAATCTCCCAAATCTCTAGATGGCCCCTGAACCACAGGTGTGCAGGCTGACTCCAAGCATCCTAGCGAAGGCAAAAAGACCTGACCTGAGATTTAAGCTGCCACCACTACAGGGAAAACAGAGCTTGCAGTTTGAGTTCAGGTAAATTAAGTGCCTGGTTTGGTTTTTTGGTTCTTTTTTGAGACAGATTCTCGATCTGTCGCCCGGCTGGAGTGCAGTGGTGCAATCTTGGCTCACTGCAGCCTCCACCTCCGGGTGTTCAAGGAATTCTCGTGCCTCAGCCTCCCAAGTAGCTGGGATTACAAGCATGCACCACCACACCCAGCTCATTTTTGTATTTTCAGTAGAGACACGGTTTCACCACGTTGGCCAGGCTGGTCTCGAACTCCTGGCTTCAAGAATCTGCCCACCTTGCTTCCCAAAGTGCTGGGATTACAGGCGTGAACCACTGCATCCAGCCTAAATCCCTGTTTTAACAAAACAAACAAAAAGCACTTTTCAGCAAAACATAACAGAATTGTGAGTTTCTACAACATTATAAATGATAAATTTATAATGTCCGGGATATAATCTAAATTACTTGACATAAAAGAACCAGGAGAAAGTGGCCACTTTCCAGGAGAAAAGACCATCAAGAGAGACTCCAAGATGCTCCAGCTGTCCTAATTAACAAGCAAGCATTTCAAAGCTGCTATCACTCCAATACCTAGGTACAGAAAGGAAAATATGCTCATGATGATAATGAAAGCAAATCTCAGCAGAGAAACATAAACCATAAAAAATGAAAAAAAATAAGAACCAAACCCAAAAACTGAAAAATAAAGTGGCTAAAATGAAAAACTTCCCCAGATAAGACTAACAGCTAAAGAGATGACAAAGGAAAGAGTCAGTGAACCTGAATACAGATCAATAGAAATCATTCAATCTAACAAATGGAAAGATACAGATGGACAAAAGTGAACCTTAGAGAACTGTGGGAAAAACATTAAAATATCTAACATTACTGGATAACAACTGGTACTCCAGAAAAAGAAAAGAGTAGGACAGAAAATAATATTTCATAAAATAATTGCCAAAATTTTCTCCACTACTGGGGAAAACACATTCAGAGATTCAAGATCAGCAGATACCAAGCAGAATAAATGCAAAGAAAATGGTACGTGGCAAATCAGTCAAACCACTGAAAACTAAGTATAACCAGAACATTTTAAACAGCAATGAGAGAAAAATGACACATTACATGCCAGAGTACCTTAATTTGAATTACAAATTACTTCTCATCAGAGACAACGGAACTGGAAAACAGTGGCACAGTGCAACTGCACAAAGGAAAAAAAGTCCACTCCATTTATCATACCCCTGGCCACTGCGCTCAGACATCAAAAACCTGAGAGTGAGCTGGACTGTTTTTTCTGACACTCAAACCCTCCCGGGAATACTGATTCTACCTCCTTTAGATCTATTTGAACCACCACATCTCTCCCAACAAGTAGCAACTTGAGTCCTCCTTTCTCTCCTGAATTCCAGCAATAGATGTTTGGCTGGCCCCTGGGTAACTCACATTTCAGAGGATGACCAGGCCTCTCTAAGAATACTGATCAGCTCACACTCTTACAAAAGTCACTCAATGACTTCCTACTGCATTCAAGGTAAAATCCAAACTCCTTACAAGGGAATTTTCAGACTTTTGAGTCTCAGGGTCTTTTTACATTTTAAAAATTTATTGAAGGCCCCAAACAGCTTTTGTTAATGTGGAATTATCTATAGGTATTTGCTGCCAATAAAGCCTAGGACACTGAACAATAGAACCCGGGGAGAATCATGTCGGGGAAGGCTGGGATGGCCTTAGGAACACAGTGAGTTCCCAATGCAGCACCAACAACCTTCAGGACACCACCACAGGTCACCAAAGATACTGAATATCTCATTCTAGAACAGTGCAGAAATGAGAACACTTTAGGAAGAGTTCCACTGTTTCTAGGTCCTGACACAAAGAACTGGGACATTGGGGAACTTCACTTTCAAGAAAAAGATTAGTTACAGAATAGTCAAAGTAACATACAACTTCCAAATTGATTCATTTATGCCAGAGGATACAAAATTTTTTGTGAAAAATCACACTTTGGCAATGACCTTGAACAGTGATATAAATAACTCCCACAAGCCTAGCATTCCACAGTGGAACACCAGGCATAAATGGGTTAAGCCAGTTTATTGCTAACATTTAAAACAAATTTTGGTGTTATATGCATGGCCTGTATCAATAAAAATAACAAAACCAAAAAAGTTTTTTAAAAAGTTTTAAAAAGTTTAGAAGTTTTCTCTGACTCCAACTGAGGTCAGAAAAACATTAGAATATTCTATTGCAAAGGATATTAACAGGCACTTTTCAAAAGAAGACATTTATGCAGCCAACAAACAAACAAACAAAAAAAACGGTCATCCTCACTGGTCATTAGAGAAATGCAAATCAAAACCACAATGAGATACCATCTCTCACCAGTTAGAATGGTGATCATTAAAAAATCTGGAGACAGATGCTGGAGAGGATGTGGAGAAATAGGAACAACTGTACACTGTTGGTGGGAGTGCAAATTATTGCAACCATTGTGGAAGACAGTGTGGCGATTCCTCAAAGATCTAGAAATAGAAATACCATTTGACCCAGCAATCCCATTACTGGGTATATACACAAAGGGTTATAAATTGTTCTATTATAAAGACACATGAACATGTATGTTCATTGTGGCACTGTTTACAATAGCAAAGACTTGGAACCAACCCAAATGCCCATCAATGATGGACTGAATAAAGAAAATGTGGCACATATGCACCATGGACTACTATGCAGCCATAAAAAAATGACGAGTTCATGTCCTTTGCAGAAACAAGGATGAATCTGGAAACCATCATTCTCAGCAAACTACACAAGAACAGAAAACCAAACACCACATGTTCTCACTCATAAGTGTGTGTTGAACAATGAGAACACATGGAGACGGGGGGAAACATCACACACTGGGGTCTGTTGGGGGATTGGAGGGCTAGGGGAGGTATAGAAGGGGGTGAGGAGATTGGGGAGGGATAACATTAGGAGAAATACCTAATGTAGGTGACAGGTGAATGGAGGCAGCAAACCACCATGGCATGTGTATACCTATGTAACAATCCTGCAAGGTCTGCACAGGTACCCCAGAACTTAAAGTATAATTTTAAAAATAAAATAAAAAAAAGACTCTATGACAAATTTACTTGGGGGAATATCCTAATACTTTATCATTTTTCTTCTGAATGTCTTATATATTCTAACACTTCTTTTCATAACCTAGAAAAGAGGATCTTAAATAGAAAATACACTTAGTTGAGTAGCAACATTTGTAACATTTATTCACTTCTGGTTTCTAGCCTCCAACATTGAACATCCATAGAACATATAAAATGTAGGCTGAAGAGACATAAATTTCCTCTGAATTAGAATATAATCAAGTCTATTAATCCATTCAGATTAAAACTTTAATAATTTACAAAATAAGAATATAAAAGTAAATCTATTATTTTCCCATATAAAAATTTCTAAATTACTACTGCACTTCAATATTTCCGTAATATATTTTTAAAATAAGAATACTATACAAAGAAAATAACAGCTTTTTTTTAAAAAAAAAAAAAAGAAGAAGAAAAGGAGAAAAGAATAAACTATCAGAACAATTTGTTTCTGAACTTTAATTGGTTTTACCTTTACACCAAAAACTTCAAAATTTTTCTGAAAGATTTAAATATTTTAGAAAATTACTAATAAAATCTAATAGGATATTCCACCCAAGGGTAACATCAAGAGAACAAATTTGAAACTAACTATAAAACAGTGTAATTTTCTAAAAAATGAATGGCACTAAAAATATTTTATTCTATATATACACACACACACCCCTGAACCTCAATATTGTTATTCTAATTTAAACTAGGTAATAGAAAGCACATTTTTACTGCCTTTGAGGCCCCTTAGGAATAATTATATAAATGAGGCATACCAAATTGGCTACAGTAACATTATGTTATACTAATTTCATAGTATGAAATGCAGAAAGTATGAAGGATGGGGATTATGAAATCAATAAATACAAAATCTACATAACATCTCTAGATGGTCAAATATATTAAGGTGCAACTGAAGAACTAGAAAACTTTTATTTGTAGTTCTAGTAAGTAAGAAGCCAAACTCACAAGTTGAAACTACAAGGAGAGATCATCTCACACCAGTTAAAACAGCTTTTATTCAAAAGACAGGCCATAACAAATGCTAGTTAGGATGTGAAGAAAAGGGAACCCTCCTACATTGTTGGCAGAAATGTAAATCAGTACAACCAATATGGAGAACAGTTTGGAGGTTCCTTAGAGAACTAAAAACAGAGCTACCTTAAGAACCAGCAATCCCACTGCCAGGTATATACCCAAGAGAAAGGAAATCAGGGTATCGAAGAGAAATCTGCACTCCCATATTTAGCACAGCACTATTCCCAATAAACAAGATTTGGAAGCAACCTAAGTGCCCATCAGCAGATGAGTGGATAAAGAAAACTGGTACTTACACACAATAGAGTACTATTCAGCCATAAAAAAGAACAAGACACTGCCATTTGCAACAACATGGATGGAACCGGAGATCATTATGTTAAGTAAAATAAGCCAGGCACAGGATCATTAAAAAATCTGGAGACAACAGATGCTAGAGAGGATGTGGAGAAATAGGAACACTTTTACACTGTTTGTGGGAGTGTAAATTAGTTCAACCATTGTGGAAGGCAGTGTGGCGCTTCCTCAAGGACCTAGAAATAGAAATTCCATTTGACCCAGCAATCCCATTCCTGGGTATATACCCAAAGGATTATAAATCATTCTATCATAAAGAGACAAGCACATGTATGTTCACTGTGGCACTGTTTACAATAGCAAGAACCTGGAACCAACCCAAATGCCCATCGATGATAGACTGGACAAGGAAAATGTGGCACATATACACCATGGAATACTATGCAACCATAAAAAATGATGAGTTTGTGTCCTTTGTAGGGATATGGATGAATCTGGAAACCATCATTCTCAGCAAACTGACACAAGAACAGAAAATCAAACACTGCATGTTCTCACTCATAGGCGGGCGTTGAACAATGAGAACACATGAACACAGGGAAGGGAGCATCACACACTGAGGTCTGTAGAGGGGGCCAGGGGAGGTACAGCAGGTGGATGAGGAGGTTAGGGAGGGATAACATGGGGAGAAATACCAGATATAGGTGATGGGGGGATGAAGGCAACAAACCACATTGCCATGTGTGTACCTATGCAACAATCCTGCATGATCTGCACATGTACCCCAGAACCTAAAGTGCAATAAAAATAAGCCAGGCACAGAAAGACAAACACTGCATGTTCTTATAAAGCTAAAATTTTATTTTTATACGTTAATATTTATTTTTTATAAATTTGTGAGAGCAAAAAAATTAAAACAATTGAACTCATGGAGACAGAGAGTCGAGGATGGTTACCAGAGGCTGGGAAGAGAAGTGGGAGGTGAAGGGGAGGAGGGGAGGGCTAATGTTTACAAAAACATCAGAAGAATGACTAAGTTCTAGTATTTGCAAGGACAACAAGGTAATTGTGGTCAAAAATAATTTAATTGTATATTTTAAAATAACTGAAAGAGTATAATTGGACTGTTTGTTACACAAAAGATAAATGCGTGAAGTGGATACCTCATTTGCCCTGATATGATTATTACACATTGCATGCCTGTATCAAAATCTTGTGCTACCCTTAAATATATATATATGTACCTATTACGTACCAAAAAAATTAAAAGTTAAAAAAAGGCTGAACTTTAGAAGTGGCCATATTCCTATAGTCTCTTAATGAACTTGATTAAATAAAATTATAATCGGGGAAGCATACTTAAGAATTCACTGACATACTTCTTACATTCACCCTTCTCTATTCCAAAATCCTAGTTACAGAATATAAAAACTTTAAAAAAAAATCTGAGGCACCTCCAGAAAGCAGAGAGAAAATATATAACAGAAAGGAGCATTAGAAAAAAAAATCCTGGCACAGGGAAGAGAATGGAATGAATTTCGAGAAAAAAAGACTAGATAAAAGTAAGTCTAAAAAACAGTCAACCCTAGAGAATATATAGATATAGACACAGATATAGATAGATAGATAGATAGATAGATAGATAGATAGATGATAGATAGATCGATCGATCGATCTATGGTTAAAAAAAAAAAGATTACTTATGCATTTAATTAGCAACTACAATGACCCATGGGAAAATATACTCCGTGAGACAATATACAATGACCCACAGGAAAATACAATCCACAAGTAATATTGGGATTAAAAATTAGAGGCCCTTGTCTCAGCCCTACCATTTGAAAGCTGTATATAAGTCCCGTAAGTGGGCTTTCATTTCCTCATATGGAAAATGGCAATTTCATCTGCCATTCCTAACAGAGGGGGTTCTGAAAGAATCAGATGAAAACACACAGGAAAGTATAAGACCTAAATCACCAATGTGAGTTACGTAAGTCTGGGCCAGTTAAATTAACATTTTTGTTCACATAGTCCTCATTCAAGGTTAATCATTATCTCCTTACTGACCTTTACAGGGTAACTGTAAAAACAATCTAATACTTCAAGAATGCAAAGGTAAATGAAGAAGCAAAAAAGTAGCTGAAAATTATAATCCTGGTTAAATGATCGGCTTCTAAAAATTCCATGAGTTGGATGACACAGAAAAACTTTTGGCATATTAAAAACAGTTTTGCCGGTGCAGTGGCTCACGCCTCTAATCCCAACACTTTGCTTCAGCTCAGGTGTTCAAGGCCAGCCTGGGAAACACAGTGAGACCCTGTCTCTGCAAAAAATACAAAAATTAGCCAGGTGTGGGGACACACGCCTGTAGCCCCAGCTACTCTGAAGGCTGCGGTGGGAGGATCGCTTGAGCCTGGGAGGTTACAACTGCAGTCAGCCAAGATCATGCCACTGCACTCCAGCCTGAGTGACAGAGTGAGACTCTCTCACACAAGCAAAAACAAACTAGTTTCAAGGTGAAAAAGACATGACATCCGCCCTAGCCAGAGTTGTTTACTCCATTGAACAAGACTCATGGGATTCACGAAACCACTGAAGTTGTGTGCAAAATGTGTGCTTATGTTCATGTTTTTAATAAATGAAATCATAGCTTTCATAAGAATGTTGAGTATCACATAATGAACAAAACTGAAAGCTCTATGGTCAGAAAATAAAAATCTTTACATATAAAGTTTAATATATGAGTAAAGGTGAGTCATGGGTCAAAAGTGAGCAGCCTTTCAGTTAAACTGTCACTTTTTTACCTAACAGTACAAAAGAATTTTATAAACAAAATTTAAAAGGGCAAATAAATAAGAATCTGAAGTTATAAATCCCATATACCAAACATTTATAATTTATCATTGCTAGCCACAGAAAAGCACACCATTTAAGAAAATATCAGTCCACTATAAAAAAGTAACCCTTAGTAATCACGAGAAGGTGAGAGAATGCTTAATAATCTTTCACCAAGAAGGAAAGATTTTATAGCATGCAAACTGTAGCTCGAAAAAGTTGTCAAAATACAAATAACATAAAAATAAAGCACAGGAGGAGACAAGAACACCTGCTTCCAGTGCAGATGTGCTCCGAATGTCACAGTCCTGGCAGAGGGGACATTTTTCATGCCTCCTGTGTACTCAGCCTGAGAGATAAGGAACAGGAGCAAGAAACAGGTGGCAGTGGCTGGAACTCATGCCTGGTGATTTCCCTACTTTTCATTGAATCTTTTCCTTACTTCTGGTGTCCACATTTGACCATATTCCCTCATTGCTCCAACTGAAACAGCTTCTTACTTGCTTCCTCTCATCCTCTGAACCCCATGAAGCAGGTTTTACTACCACTTTGCAATAAGAAAGCTAAAGCACAGAGACGTTCTGTAACGTGCTCATGGTCACATGAAGCAGTCTACAAAGCATTTTCATAGATGTGAATTTTATTCTTGGCTTTCCAATATCAAGAAGCTACTTTCTCTGTCTAAAAGTAGGGCTTGACAGTATTTCATTTAATACATCTCAACTTTCCTTTGGCACCTACTATATATACACAGTATGATGAAAAACACAAAGATGAAAACCCAGTCTCGGCCCTTTCAGTGTTCTCATTAGGATGGGAGACACAGCTATATGAGCATCACTATTTTAAAGGAGATAAACATATACAACAGAGGGCCAAAGAAAGTAGTAAGAGAATATGTAGAAGGAAGAATTACTGCTGGAGAGAATTATTAAAACTTCTTAAGATAAGTAATCTAAAATGAACAGTGAGAAGATTAAATGTGAAAATACACATTTGCCAAAATGTCTGTGGCCTTGTGTCATTTAACCAAGTCCATACTCTCTTGGCTACGTTCTAAATTCTGTTGCCAAAGTACCTGTTACCAGTCAGCCTTACCCTCTACCTGAAATTCATGACGAGGGATCAGGCACCTCTTCTCCTACTACTCAGGAAGGGGCTCAGAAACAAAACCTCAAAGACTCAAGGGAGCGGGTTTCTAAAAATGGAAAACATGACGAACTAACAGAATCATGTTTAGAAACCGAGGTCCTTCTACTCATAGACAGCACAGGAGATAGCCTACTCGACAGCCTCCTGAGACCATGAAGCCCCAAGTCTCTGGTGAGCAGAAGAATCTGAAAGAAACAGAAATAACAAAGACCCTGTGAAGAGGGAAAAGCAAGATGCAGTGAGTTCCCCTGGTACGGTAACACTATACACTGAAGAACACTGCGTCCCGTCAGCGAGCCAATCAAGAAGCTGGAAAATGCAACTGTGAAAACCAAGAAACAAGAAGGAAGATGTTAAAAGAAGGGCAGAAATGATACAATGGAGATTCCATTCCCTGCAAACATATCAAAAAAATGAAAATTAAACCAAAATTGATTCTCTGAAATGATCGCTTAGATAAACATACCTCTGGATAGGAATTTTGTGAGATTTAAAGGATAACCTATAATAAGAAAAATGCAGAGTAAAATGGAACAATAAACAAAGATTTAATACAATGTCAGCTAAGGTGTATTTTTTAATCTCTCTCACTAAAATGCAAGTAAGTCTCAGAAGGCTACAGACTTTTCTTTATTTGATTGCTGCTGTTTCCCTAGCCCCTACATCATCTAGAACATAGGAAGTGCTCAGTAAGAATCTTCTAAATGACACTGAGGTGTTTTACAAGAACATTATGAACTATTGACTAAAATTTGAGAATCTAACTAGAATAGTTTTAGAATCATATGAAATCCCAACATAAATGCAGCAAGGAATTGATTTTTAATCTGTACTCCCCTGAAATATGTCCCAGACTTAAATATTTTTACACATGACAGAGTAAGAGAGAAGGCAACACAATTCATTTAATGAGGCTGATAAAATTTTGATTCCAGATCTAACCAAGGTCCAAAGACAAAATGCAGGGACAATTCACTGAATAATATAAAAGAGAAAAAGTCTTAGAAAAAATATCAAATCATGGAAGCTAATAAAATATTTTCAAAATTCATAATCACAAAAAAATGCTGTTTTTATCCCAAGAAAGCAAGGTGATATGGTTTTGCTGTGTCCCCACCAAATATCAACTTAAATTGTATCTCCCAGAATTCCCATGTTTTCTGGGAGGGACCCAGAGGGAAGAAATTAAATCATAGGGGCCAGCCTTTCCTGTGCTAGTCTCATGATGGCAAATAAGTCTCACAAGACCTGATGGGTTTATCAGAGGTTTCCACTTTTGCTTCTTCCTCATTTTCTCTTGCCACTGCCATGTAAGAAGTGCCTTTCACCTCCTGCCATGATTCTGAGGCCTCCCCAGCCATGTGGAACTGTAAGTCCAATTAAATCTCTTTTTCTTCCCTGTCTTGGTTATATCTTTATCAGCAGCATGAAAACAGACTAATACAGTAAACTGGTACCAGCAGAATGGGGTGCTGCTGAAAAGATACCCGAAAATGTGGAAGTGACTTTGGAACTGGGTAAGAGGCAGAGGTTAGAACAGTTTGGAGGGCTCAGAAGAAAACAGGAAAATGTGGCAAAGTTTGGAACCTCCTAGAGATTTGTTGAATGGCTTTGATGAAAGTGCTTGATAGTGATATGAACAATAAGGTCCAGGCTGACTGAGGTGATCTCAGATGGAGATGAGGAGCTTGTTGGGAACTGGAGCAAAGGTGATTCTTGTTATGTTTTAGCAAAGAGACTAGTGGCATTTTTGCCTTGGCCTAGAGATTTGTCAAACTTTGAACCTGAGAGAGATGATTTAGGGTGTCTGGCAGAAGAAATTTCTAAGCAGAAAAGCATTCAAGAGGTGACTTGGGTGCTGTTAAAAGCACTCTGTTTTAAAAGGAAAACAGAGCATAAAAGTTCTGAAAATTTGCAGCCTAATTATGCAGTAGAAAAGAAAAACCCATTTTTGGAGGAGAAATTGAAGCCACCTGCAGAAATTTGCATAAGTAGCAAGAAGCCTAATGGTAATCCCCAAGACTATGGGGAAAATGTCTCCAGGCCATGTGAGAGACCTTCACGGCAGTCCCTCCCCTCACAGGCCTGGAGGCCCGGGAGGAAAATGTGGTTTTGTGGGCCAGGCCCAGGGGCCCCATCCTGTTGCAGCCTAGGGACTTCGTGCCCTGTGTCCCAGTCGCTCCAGCCACGGCTGAAAGGGGCCAATGTACAGCTCTGGCTGTGGCTTCAGAGTGGGGAAGCCCCAAGCCTTGGACGCTTCCATGTGGTGTTGAGCCTGCAGGTACACAGAAGGCAAGAATCGAAGTTTGGGGACCTCCACCTAGATTTCAGAAGATGTCTGGAAATGCCTGGATGCCCAGGCAAAAGTTTGCTGCAGGGGTGGGGCCATTATGGAGAACCTCTGCTAAGAGTGTGGAAGGAAAATGTGGGGTCAGAACTCCCACACAGAGTCCCTACTGGGGCACTGCCTAGTGGAGCTGTAAGAAGACGGCCACTGTCCTCCAGACCCCAGAATGATAGATCCACCAACAGCTTGTACCATGTGCCTGGAAAAGCCACAGACAATGCCAGCCTGTGAAAGCAGCCAGGACAGGAGGCTATACCCTGCAAAGCCACAGGAGCAAAGCTGCCCAAGACCATGGGAACCCACCTAGTGTATCAGCATGACCTGGATGTGAGACCTGGAATCAAGGGAGATCATTTTGAGCTTTAAAATTTGACTGCCCTGCTGGATTTCAGACTTGCATGGGTCCTGTAACCCCTTTGTTGTTGCCAATTTCTCCCATTTGGAATGGCTGTATTTACCCAATGCCTGTAACCTCATTGTGTCTAGGAAGTAACTAGCTTGCTTTTGATTTTACAGGCTCATAGGTGGAAGGGACTTGCCTTGACTCAGATGAGACTTTGGACTTCTGGGTTAATGCTGAAATGAGTTAAGATGTTGGGGGACTGTTGGGAAGGCATGTTGGTTTTGAAATGTAAGGTCATGAGATTTAAGAGACCAGGAGTAGAATGATATGGTTTGGCTGTGTCCCCATTCATATCTCAACTTGCACTGTAGCTCCCAGAATTCCCACGTATTGTGGGAAGAACCCAGGGGGAGGTAACTGAATAATGGGGGTCAGTCTTTCCTGTGCTAGTCTCTTGATTGTGAATAAGTCTCAGAGATCTGATGGTTTTATCAGGGGTTTCCACTTTTGTTTCTTCCTCATTCTCTCTTGACATCACCATATAAGAAGTGCCTTTCACCCTCCACCATGATTCTGAGGTCTCCCCAGCCATGTGGAACTGCAAGTCAAATTAAACCCCTTTTTCTTCCCAGTATCAGGTATGTCTTTATCAGCAGCATGAAAACAGACTAATACAAAAGGATAGCTAAATATTATAACATCTGCCACTGTATTTCAGCACATTAATGGATTAGGGGGAAAAACTCACATAATTTTAGTAGATGCTAAAAATTCATGCAACACAGTTCAACATCCAATGATGATGAATATTCTCAAAACATGGAATAAAAGAAAGCGCCTATAAATTGATTGGTTAAAAACATGTATCAAAAGTTATAGCATAGAGTAGAAAAGCAGAAAACAGAAACTTTTGACCCATTCCTATTAAGATAGAAGCAAGTCAAAGATATCATATAACACTGAAGATGCTGACCCCGGTAATAAGAGAAAAATATGAGAGAGTGTAAGGAACAAGACAAAACTCTGATGATTTAGAGATGATTTGATCATCTAAAGAGAAAAAAAATCAACTCTTAGAATTAATGAGTCGAGTTCCTAAAAACTTCTCAATAGCATTTTTCTACACTAACCAATGAGAAGACATTGTTGAATAAGATACCATTCAGAGCTGTAGCAAAAACTATGAAGTTCCTAGATTTAATCTGATAAATACGAACTTTAGTCATATTTTAAAAAATATATTAAAGGAATATTAAAGAAGACTTGGAAAATAAAGAAATATACCCTGTTCACAGATAAGATAAAACATCGTAAAGATGTTGATTCTCCCCAAAATATTCAATAAATTTTAATCAAGCACTAGCTGGATTATCTGAAAAAAATTCAAACTAATTCTAAAGCTTGTGTGGAAAAATACAAATTTATAAATAGCTAAACCAATTTTGAAAAAACTGAAGATACACTACCTATTTGGCACACCTCAAAACCAATTAAAAAAAAAAAAACAGTGATACTGGTACAGCAGTAGACAAATGAATTAGAGAGAACTCGAAAACAGGTAAGTGTGTATAAGAACCTTGATATATTTTTAAGGAAGCAGCAAGAAAGGAAGGAAGAGAGTATTCAGCATATGGTGCTAGGAAAACTGAAGGGGGAAAAAAAAGACAAAATAGTGCTGGGAAAGGTTGGCCACTATCTCGTACCTCACACATAAAATCCAAATTAATTGGCTATCCAAATGTGAACATAAAATTATAAAGGCATCAGAAGGATATATAGAAGAATATCTTTGTTTAAAGGATCCACAAAATTATTAACCATAAAACAAGAATGAATGACCGTGACATCAAAGCAAAGAATCTGTTCAAGAAAGACTCCTATAGAACAAAAGTTATAAATAGGTGAGAGCCTTACCGAAGATACTTGGAACGTGTAAATGCAACAAAGAATTATGTCTAAAATATACAAAAAACTTCTACATATTAATAAGAAATCCAGTAACCAATGGCAAACAGATATGAGAAGGATATTCATTGAAAGGGAAACCCAGGAAGTATTATATGCAGATTTTTTTAACTTGAGTTGGTTTTTGAGGAAATTGTGCCACTCTAGGAGAATCCAATTCACTAGGTGGGTTCGTACTCATGCTCTCTTCTACCTGGCAGGGATCTGGATCATAATATCTGAGAGTTCTCGTTTTGTTGACAGTAGTTCAGGACTTTCGTAACCACACTTCAGGTGTTCCTTCGCTGGCTCATTAAATTAACCATTGCTGTCACCAAAACACACATGTATACACCCACGCATATGCATGAGATACTTCGCACCCATGGAACTGGCAAAAATTGCCAAATAGGGTATCAGTGATAATGAGTGTTTTCTGGTATTTCCTAGGGCTGCTGTAATAAAATACCACAACTGAGTGACTTTGAACAACAGAAATGTATTGTTTCACAGTTCTAAAGTCCAGAAGTCTGACATCAAGGTGTCAACATGGCCATGCTATCTCTGAAACCCACAGGAAACAACAGATCCTTGCCTCTCTGTTCCCACGGTCTGGTGGTTTGCTGACAGTCTTCGGCATCCTTGGCTTGTAGACGCATCTCTAATTCTCCATCTTCAAATGGCTTTCATCCCTCTGTGCATGTCTGCCTTTGCATCCAAATCTACCCTTTTTATAAAGATACCAATCACACTGGATTCAACCCACCCTAACGACCTCATTTGACTTGATTACCACTGTAAGGGTAAGGGCTCTATGTCCAAATAAGAAACATTCTGTGGTACTGGGGGTTAAGGTTTCAACATATCTTTTTGTGGGGACACAGAGCAGTGTAATATTAAAGAGTAAGCCTAGTTCATCCTAGGACTGATGACTCAACCAGGGAAGGGAAAAGGAGGCTCCTGAAGTCTAATCCTCTTCACAGGGTGGGGTACTCAGGGAGAATGCTTGTGTGCCAGTCCTGAGCTGAGCTTTTACGTAGCCAACAGAATTGATGTAACCTTTCCAAGAGCTGCACACTCTACATCCAAATGAAACTTGTTGGCTAGGATCTCTGTCCACTGGCACTAACTATAATCCTTCTATAGTCTACTAACCACAAGCTAAACACGGCACCTCAGAAACCATAACTATGACAACCCTTTAGCATACAAAATATGCACACATTTATTCCCAATTCATAACATAAGAGAAAATGTTACAGTCCAGGATTTGAAATATAGAAACAATTTTAAATGATGGAAAATTTTGAATTTAAATTTTTTAAAATATATATATTTCAAAAGTGAATTACTAATTTGAATTGCTGAGTAGATGGGCAAAAATACAATACTATTAATAGTGCATCTACAGAAAGGCTAAAGTGTTTTTAAACATATTAAGAAGTGGTAAGGCTGGGCGCAGTGGCTCAGGCCTGTAATCCCAGCACTTTGGGAGGCCGAGGCGGGGGGATCACAAGGTCAAAAGATCGAGACCATCCTGGCCAGCATGGGGAAACCCTGCCTCTACCAAAAATACAAAAATTAGCCGGGCGTGGTGGCATGTGCCTGTAGTCTCAGCTACTTGGGAGGCCAAGGCCGAAGGATCACTTGAACCCAGGAGGCAGAAGTTGCAGTGAGCTGAGACTGCTCCACTGCGCTCCAGCCTGGCAACAGAGCAAGACTCCGTCTCAAAAAAAAAAAAAGTGGTAGCATGTTAAATGCAATCTTCCTTCCTCTCCCAACTAAACTTCAAATCCAAACCAAACACCTCCCCTGGACCCACAGTTCCAGGCAAAGTATTTGGCCCCCAGAGAGTAAACATCTTGTCTGCTACAGGACTATCATAGCTTCAGCATGAGAGAACTGGAAGACCAAGAGTGGAAGAGCCCCAAGGTAAGGCTTTGCCCACACTTTACAGGACGAAGCGAGCCCACAGATAGACCTGGATCCCGAAGGGAATCACAACAACAGTTGCCATGGCTTCCAAGATGAGAGGAGGTAGAGATGTTTTCCTGAAGGCAGAAAAAAAAAGGAACCTAAGAGCATAGACATCTCCTGCAGGTGTCTCAAGACGGAACAAGGACTTGCTGCAGATTCACCGCCTGCCACATGGATAGAAACCACTGAGCTGCCATTACACAAGGCAGCCCAGAAATGTGACCTGAGCTGCAATGACAACACAAAGAAAGACTAACCACATGCCTCAGGGGGTCCCACAGACAAAGACAGAACAAACAAGAAAAATCCTTCCAACTCCTAATGAGTTCGAGCTCCTGGAAGACACAGGTGACAACTTGAAGAAACAACAAGCACTTCAGGAAATTCAAGTAAATATTTTTATAAGAAGCCTTTTGAAACAAATATATATATATATAATCCATGAACAAAAATATTCAGCAGATAAATTGAAGCATCAGCACCACCAACATTAGAGACCTCAAATAAGTATCAACCACGGAGTAACACTTCTACAAAGATAAAAATCATGGAAAGACTCTGCAAAGATCTGTAGAAAATCTAAATGCAAACAAAAGAAATTGCAAAAATATGTGAGATGATAATCAAATAGAATGAATGTCGCTGAGTCAGATAAAACCTGACATTCTGTGGTGAAGAAAAATATTTTTTTTAAAAATAACAAGCTTCCAGATAAGCTTCTAACAGGTTACAACAGGCTTTTCATCTACAACGCTGGAAATTAGAAGACTCTGGAACGACTCTACCCACTTCAGAGGGACAAGCTCCACAAACTGAAACTTCTATAGCTAGATGAGAAACCACTCACCTCTCAGGTGATAGAAACTTGCAGCTATGCCAGGATTGAGAAGTTGTATTATCTAAAAAGGGATGGAAGGAAACCATTTGAAAAGTAAGTATAACTAAGCACGTACTGGAGATTTTGAGATAGGAGAAGAAGAGGAGAAAAAACAATAGACCAAGATCCTGGGTAATAAGACTGGAATATATAATCATGTTAAGTAAGGAAAATTGCAAAGAGAATCGCAGTCTAGACCTAATGTTAGGCCTCAGGGAAAGAGAGATGCAGAGGAAAATGTATTCTATGCTGGTTATTTTGCTTGCCCCATCCCAAGCCCCTGACACACCCCCAGCCCCATCTATTATCTGGCTTCTACCAGATCCAATTACACTCCCTTCCCATGCCATGGGAGGCTGCATGCTAGAGACTGTAACATCTTGGCTATTTGGCCAGTGGCTTCCAACTGTATTTGACCAATATGATGTGTAGGCTAAAAAGGAGAAAAAAGAACAGAGAGATCAGGCTAATTCTTCCCCTTTCTCTCTCATTGTCTCAAGAAATCCCATAAACTAAAAGTCCACCTGATCGCCCTCACCATGGCCCCAGATTTGTTTCTCTGGTTTCAGCAGCAGCATTTGTTTCTCGAACCTTTTTGGCCAGTCAGGACGACGTCTTCCTTCTGTTGCTACCTTCTGCGGCTTGAATTCTCTGTAGGGTCTCCTACACATTTGTAAGCTTCCCGCTTCAAGTCTCTTCATGTCGGTTGTGAACTATTTCCTGTTAGAAATTTTAATATACATTCCAAACTTCTTATTTGGGGAAAAGGTAGAGGATAGTGTAGGGATGATAAGAGTGAGAAAGGTACTTTTTTTTTATATGAAATAAAACCTAGATTTAGTGTTACCTTTTGATTTAATTACATTCTTTTTTTTTTTTTGGAGGAAAGAAAGTGAGAGTGAAAGAAAGAAAAAAAAAAGAATGTACGAGAGAAAGAAAGAGGAAGAGAAAGAGGGAGAACGGGATTCTTGTTCTATTGCCCAGGCTAGAATGCAGTCTAAAAATGGGTATTAAAAACCTCTATTATGCCAATAATTGTGCTTAACAATGGAGACAGGAAGGAATAAG
>CAUYLG010057784.1:0-43238 GCA_963573385.1 Cacajao melanocephalus | reverse complement strand
TTTTATGGCTGCATAGTATTCCATGGTGTATATGTGCCACAGTTTCTTTGTCCAGTCTATCATCAATGGGCGTTTGGGTTGGTTCCAGGTCTTTGCTATTGTAAACAGTGCCGCGATGAACATACGTGTGCATATGTCTTTATAATAGAATGATTTATAGTCTATTGGGTATATACCCAGTAATGGGATTGCTGGGTCAAAGGGATTTCTATTTCTAGATCCTTGAGGAATCGCCACACTGTCTTCCACAATGGTTGAACTAATTTACACTCCCACCAACAGTGTAAAACTGTTCCTGTTTCTCCACATCCTCTCCAGCATCTGTCTCCAGATTTTTTAATGATCACCATTCTAACTGGTGTGAGATGGTATCTCAATGTGGTTTTGATTTGCATTTCTCTAATGACCAATGATGATGAGCATTTTTTCATATGTTTGTTGGCTTTATATATGTCTTCTTTTGAAAAGTGTCTGTTCATATCCTTCACCCACTTTTGGATGGGTTTGTTTTTTTTCTTGTAAATCTGTTTTAGTTCTCTGTAGATTCTGGATATTAGCCCTTTGTCAGATGGGTAGATTGCAAAAATTTTTTCCCATTCTATTGGTTCCTGTTCACTCTAATGATTGTTTCTTTTGCTGTACGGAAGCTCTGAAGTTTAATTAGATCCCATTTGTCTATTTTGTTTCCATTGCTTTTGGTGTTTTAGTCATGAAGTCCCTACCTATGCCTATGTCCTGGATAGTTTTGCCTAGGTTTTCTTCTAGGGTTTTTATGTTAGGTGTTAAGTCTTATGTTTAAGTCCTTAATCCATCCGGAGTTAATTTTAGTGTAAGATATCAGGAAGGGGTCCAGTTTCTGCATTCTGCACATTGCTAGCCAATTTTCCCAACACCGTTTATTAAACAGGGGATCCTTTCCCCATTGCTTGTTTTTGTCAGGTTTGTTGAAGACTGGATGGTTATAGATGTGTGTTGTTGCTTCCCAGGCCTTTGTTCTGTTCTATTGGTCTCTGTCTCTGTTTTGTTACCAGTACCATGCTGTTTTGATTACTGTTGCCTTGTAGTATAGTTTGAAGTCCAGCAGTGTGATGCCTCCAGCTTTTTTCTTTTTGCTTAGGATTGTCTTGGCTATGTGGGTTCTTTTTTGGTTTCATATGAAGTTAAAGTGTTTTTTTCCAGTTCTGTGAAGAAGGTCATTGGTAGTCTGATGGGGATAGCATTGAATCTGTAAATTACTTTGGGCAATATGGCCATTTTCATGATATTCATTCTTCCTAACCATGAGCATGGAATATTTTTCCATCTGTTTGTGTCTTCTCTTATTTCCTTGAGCAGTGGTTTGTAGTTCTCCTTGAAGAGGTCCTTTACCTCCTTTGTTAGTTGTATTCCTAGGTATTTTATTCCCCTTGTAGCAATTGTGAATGGGAGTTCCCTCCTGATTTGGCTGTCTGTTTGTCTGTTATTGGTATATAGGAATGTTTGTGATTTCTGCACATTGATTTTGTATCCTGAGACTTGGCTGAAGTTGCTTATCAACTTAAGGAGATTTTGGGCTGAGACAATGGGATCTTCTAAATATACAAGCATGTCGTCTGCAAATAGAGACAATTTGACTTCCTCCTTTCCTAATTGAGTACTCTTTATTTCTTTTTCTTGCCTGATTGCTCTGGCTAAAACTTCCAATACTATATTGAATAGGAGCGGTGAGAGAGGGCATCTTTAGTGCCTGGTCTCAAAGGGAATGCTTCCAGTTTTTGCCTGAGGAGCTCCATTCTTAACAGAAAACAAAACTGGAAATTAGGTCAGTGCTAAAGCTTAGGATGCAGGAACACTTCTGTCTGATGTTTTATTAATTATATTTTGTCTCATGTTCTGTGTTCATTCCCATACAACAGGATAGTAGTGTTTTTTTTTTTGAGAACCTAGCATTGCATTTAGCATTATTTCATTTATACCTAATAAAACTCATGCCTGATAGGTTCTATTATGGTTATCAGTTTATAAATGAATAAACTAAAGCTTTGAGTGGTCAACTAGCTTACCTAAGGTAAGAGGTAGGCCTGGTATTTGAACTTGATTGTCTGATTCTTTGCTTACTTTATGGTTATTGTTGCAGAAGGAGGAATTCTGTGAGACTTGAATAGCAGGATTAGAATCAAACTTTGTAGGCTTCTTATGCAGCGTAATGGTACCGATTAGAACCATACAAAAGTGGACTATAGAAATAGGAAGAAATAAACACATCTCTGTTTACTTTGACTTCAGCTGTCATGCTGCAGTCACCTGCTCTTCTTGTGGAAGCCTGATGTAATTTCTGCCTTCCGTGGATGTGACATGCTTCCTCCCATTTCCTTTCATTCCTGTGTAACACCTTTGTAATCTAGGTGACCAAGATCAGATACCTCATTCTTCGTAAAGCCTTCCTGCATCCTAGAACTCTCCCAACACTGTCCGTATCCTCTTGTGGCAGTTACCGATTTTGATTTTACAGTTGGCCCTTGAATAATACTGGTTTGAACTGTGCAGGTCCATTTATCTGGGATTGTTTTCAATAAATATATTCTAAAATTATTTGAAGATTTGTGACACCTCGAAAAAGCTTTCAGACAAATCATATAGCCTAGAAATACCAAAGAAAGAAAAATATATGTCATGAATACATAAAATATACAGAGATACTAATCTGTTTCATCATTTGCTATTGTAAAATATACACAAATCTATTATACAAATTTAATATTTATCAAAATTTACACAGAGACCATACATGGTGCATTCAAAGTAGAGAGAAATATATACAAACAGTGAATATGCAGCATTAAATTATAACCACAGGAAGATTCACTGTGGTACATACTGTACTACTGTATAGTTTCATAGTCACCTACTGTTGCTATTGGAATAAGCTCAAGTGTTGCGAGCATGAGCATAAAATACCATGCGATGCTAATCACTGCCGTATGATCAGTTCTCTCTCCTGTAAATTGCATATGGCAATAAAAAGTCATCGCTTATGGTTCTGGCATATTTTTCATTGTGTTTAGTGCAAACCATAAATGTTGAATAACACCACAGACTCTATACAAAGTGCCACTAGTAATGCTGGAGGTCCTCTTAAGAAGCAGAGAAAAGTCATGACATTATGAGAAAAAGTTGAATTACTTGGTATGTATGATAGATTAAGGTCTGCAGATGTAATTTCTTGTCATTTTAAGATAAATGAATCCTGTGTAAGGACTATTGTAAAAGAAAATAAAACAAAATCCATAAAGTTGCTGCTGCTACACCAGCAGGCGTGAAAACCTTGCACTTTTTGTGAAATGCCCTTCATCTCATATTGAAGATGCAGCTTTTATGTGGGTGCAGGATTGCTATAAGAAAGGCATTCTCATAGACACGAATACACCTGTCTGTGGGAAAAATGAAATCATTATATGGCAACTTAAAGCAAAAGGAAAGTGGAAGGATATAAAGCTGGAGAATGTATTGCCAACCAAGGATGGTTTGATAATTTTAGAAAGAGATTTGGCTTTAAAATGTGAAGGGAAGGTACTTCTGCCAACCAAGAGGCAGCAGATGAGTTCCCAGACACCATTAAGAAAATCACTGAGAAAGGATATGTGCTGAACAGGTTTTTAATGCAGACGCAAGTGCCTTATTCCGAAAAAAAATAAAAAAAGCTATAAGGAACATTTCTTAGTAAGGAAGAGAAGCAAGCATGAGGAGTTAAGACAGGGAGAAATAGGCTAACTCTGTTGTTTTGTGCGAATGCAGTCAGGTTTATGATCTGCACTTATCTGTGAAGCTGCTAACCTCCAAACCTTGAAGGAAAACAATCAGCACTGGTTGCCAGTCTTCTGGTTGTACAACAAGAAGGCCTGGAGAGTGAGAGCACTTTTTCTGGATTGATTCCATTGATACTTTGTCTCTAAAGTCAGGAAGTACCTTGCCAGTATGTCTTCTAAAGTTCTTTTGATATGGACGATGCCCCAGCCACCCAGAACACATGTGTTTAACATTGAAGGTGTTGAAGTGGCCTGCTTCTCCCCAAACCCAACATGTGTAATTCAGCCTCTAGCTCAGGGTATTATAAAGACTTTTCAGGCTCATTATACACAGTGCTATATGGAAAGAATCATTGACACTGTGGAAAAGAAAAAGTTTGGAAAGATCACAACACTGAAGATGCATTATTGTCATATAAAAAGCTGTGAAAGCCATCAAGTCCAAAATTTTTGGCGGAGAAAACTTTGTCTAGATATTGTGCATGACTTCACAGGATTTATGAAAGGGGCAACCAAGGAAATCATGAAAGAGATTGTGGATATGGCATAAAAGATGGAGGGAAGGGGGTGAAGGATTTTAAGGTATGGATCTTAGAGGAATCAAGAGCGAATAGACACCACACCTGAGGAATTAACGGAAGGTGATGCAGATGAGTGCTTCCGAAGTGTTGCCAGAGGCTGATAGAAGAAGCAGTGCCAGAAAACAGGATCACATCAGACAATGTGGCAGAAGGATTCTGATTATTCAAGACTGCTCTTGACTTCATTTATGACATGGACCCTTCTGTGATATGGACAGTAAAACTAACACAAACAGTGGAAAAACAATTGAAACATTTTTAGAGAAGTGAAAAAGCAAAAAAGGTAGACAAAAATTACAAAGTATTTTCATAAAGTTATAGGGAGTGTGCTGTCTCTCCTGCCCCCCCTTCCACTTCCTCTACCTCTCCTGCCTCTGCAACCCCTGAGACAGCAAGACCAGCCCCTCCTCTTCCTCCTTCTCCTCAGCCTACTCAACCTGAAGAGGAGGAGGAAGACCTTTACGATGATCCTCTTCCACTTGATGAATAGTAAATATATTTTCTCTTATGATTTGCGTAATAACATTTTCTTTAGCTTTATTGAAAGACTATAGTACTTAATACATATAACATACAAAACGTGTAATTGACTATGTTTTCAGCAAGGGTTTCAGTCAACAGTATGTTATTAGTATTTACTTTTTTGGGACATCAAAAGTTCTATGTGGATTTTTGTCTGTGCAGGAGGTCAGCACCCCAACCCTCATGTTACTCAGTCATCAGCTGTACTTTGAAATTCTCATTGTGTACTTGGCTCAATTTTTTTCTACTAGATTACATGCATCTTTTAAAAAATGACTTATTGAGGTATATTTGACATAAAATAAACTTCTGATATCTAAAGTATTCCGTTTTATGAGTTTTGACATACGTATATACCTGTAAAACTGTTACCACAGCCAAGGTGTTGAATACTTCCTTCACCTCCAGAGTTTTGTTATGGTCTTTGCTGTTTACCCTCCCTCTACCCCTTTCCCAATGTAACCACATGATCTTCTTTCTGTCACTGCAGACTGGTTTGCATTTTCTAAAATTTCATATTAATGGACATATCCATTATTATGCATTTTTTTTGGTCATGCTTCTTTAACTCAGCATAATTGTTTTTAGGTCCATCCTTGTTATTTCATGTGTTATTGACTCTTTGTGTATGTGTGTGGGGCGGGGGGGCGGGCATAGAATTCCAGTGTATGGACAAGCCCGATTTTGTTAATGCATTTGCTGGTTGGTAGAGATTTAAATTGTTTCCAGGTTTTGATTATAGTAAATAAAGCTGCTATTAACCTTTGTGTATAAGTATTTGTATAGACATATGTTTTTATTTAACTTGACTTAATACGTAGGAGTGAGTTGTCTGAATCAGTGAGTATATGTTTAACTTTTCCAGAAACTGCCAAACTGTTCTAAAGTGTGTGTATCATTTTATATTGCCACCAAAGTGTGTGACAATTCTTCTTGTTCCTTGTCCTGACTGGCTTTAGCTATTATCTGTTTTTTCACTTTGGCCATGTAAATTGGCTTACTGGGGACATCTCGTTGTATTTCTTTAACAGTAATGACATTGAACAATTTTTCCTGTGCTTAGTGGACATTTTGACTGTGTTTTTTTTTTTTAACTTGGTTTTTTGTTTTATCGTTGTGTTGTAAGTATTCTTTACATATTTCTAGATACAACTTCCTTGTCCAATATGTGTAATGTGGGCCAGACATGGTGGCTTATTCCTGTAGTCCTAATACTTTGGGAGGCCAAGGTGGGAGGATCACTTGAGCCAGGAATTCGAGACAAGCCTGAGAAACAGCAAAAATGTGTCTCTACAAAAAATATGAAAATTAGCTGGGCATGGTGGTATGTGCCTGTGGTCCCAGCTACTTGGGAGGCTGAGGCAGGAGGATCCCTGAGCCTGGGAAGTTGAGGCTTCAGTGAGTCAACGTTGCATCACTGCACTCTGACCTGGGCAATAGAGTGAGACCCTGTTTCAAATAATAATAGTAATATTTAACATGAATATTTTCTCTCAGGTTGTACTTTGCCATTTTATTTTTTTAACTGCATCTTTTGAGGAGCAGACTTAAATTTTGATGAAGTACAGTTTGTCAGTATTTTTATAGTTCATGGTTTTTGTGTACTAGGAATCAGTATCTGTTGCCTACCTGAAGGTAACAGATTTTTCCTCCATATTTTCTTCTATAGTTATTAAAATAGTTTTAGGTTTGTGATCCATTTGGAGTTAATTTTTTATTTATGTTGTTAGGGTTGAGGTTAATTTTTTTTTTTTTTGTCCAAATGGTTAGCTAGTTGTTCTAGTACAATTTATTGAAAGGACATTTATTAGGTTGGTGCAAACATAATTGCAGTTTTTGCATTGCTGAAACGTGCCATTTGATATTGGAATACATTCTTAAATAAATGTGGTTATGTTATACATCATTTCAGTGCACATTTCTTGCTTTGTTTTTTTGCTAATGACTTATAACTTGCTGTTTATATTTATTTTAGAGTATGGAAATGATGTTAGACAAAATGCAAATTTGAGCAGTTTTCCTATTTGAGTTCAAAATGGGTTGTAAAGCAGCAGAGACAACTTGCGGCATCAGCAATGCATTTGGCCCAAGAACTGCTAATGAACATACAGTGCAGTGATGGTTCAAGAAGTTTTGCAAAGGAGACGAGAACCTTGAAGATGAGGAGCTTAGTGTCTGGCCATTGGAAGTTGACAATGACCAATTGCGAGCAATCATCGAAGTTGATCCTTTCATAACTACATGAGAAGTTGCTGAAGAACTCAACGTTGACCATTCTATGGTTGTTTTGCATTTGAAGCAAATTGGAAAGCTCCATAAGTGGGTGTCTTATGAGCTGACTGTAAATTTTAAAAAATCATCATTTTGAAGTGTTGTCTTCTCTTATTCTACACAACAACAATGACCCATTTCTTGGATTGTGACATGCGATGAAAAGTGGATTTTATTCGACAACCAGCGATGATCACCTCAATGATTGGACCAAGAAGAAGCTCCAAAACACTTCCCAAAGCCAAACTTGCACCAAAAAAAGGTCATGGTCACTGTTTGGTGGTCTGCTGCTGGTCTGATCCACTACAGCTTTCTGAATCTTGGCAAAACCATTACATATGAGAAGTATGTTCAGCAAATCAATGAGATACACCAAAAACTACAATGCCTGCAGCTGACATTGGTCAAGAGAAAGGGCCCAACTCTTCTCTACAACAACACCTAACCACGTGTCACACAACCAACACTTAAAAGTTGAACAAATTGAGCTATGAAGTTTTGCCTCATCTGCCATACTCACTTGACCTCTTGCCAACTGACCACCACTCCAAGCATCTCAACAACTTTTCGCAGAGAAAACACTTCCACAACCGGCAGGGTGCAAAAAATGCTCTCCAAGAGTTCGTGGAATCCCGAAGCATGGATTTTTACACTGCAGGAATAAACAAACTTATTTCTCATTGACAAAAATGAGTTGATGTAATAGTTCCTCTTTTGATTAATAAAGATGTGTCTGAGCCTCATTTTAATGATTTAAAATTCACGGCCCAAAACCACAATTACTTTTGCACTAATACGGTCCATTGACTTGACTTGACTTGACTTGACTTGGCAATACCAAGCTTCTTAAGTTTATATTTAGTGTTTTGTTGATACCACAATTTCAGATATTTTTTATTTTTAATAGAAGTCAAGGAAATAAGTAATCTTGAATGGTTTCTGCTAGGTCATAGAATAATGATGATAAATTTCTCCAGATCATCAGAATTCAGTTTTTCACTGATTCATTGTTCTTCAATTTGATATCATTTTACTTTTAGGTGTTACACATAATATTGCATTACTTCGAGAGGTGATAATCAACTCACGCTTTGTAAAAGGAGACATCAGCACTAAATTTCTCTCTGACGTGTATCCTGATGGCTTTAAAGGTATGTATGTTTTAAAATATTTTAGTGTGTTAAAGTTGTTATTTTTATACTTTATTGTAATACATGATTTTATTCTATTTTGAAATTAAGGCTTTTTGTCTTATTATTATAAATTATATTTAATTATAAAATGCTTATTATACTTAATTAACATTTTTAGAGCACCCAAGACTGTTTACATTCACAATTTTGAGATTTATAGGTGACTCATGGGTGTGATAATCTGCAGTTTTGTGGAGTGCAGAATTCAACTATGTGGGATGTTCTATGAGTCCAGTGTTTTGGAGCAAAACATGTAGCTAGATCATTGGCCTACCTGATTTTCTGGTTTCTGAAAATCAAATCAGATTTGTGTTTTCTACTGAGGTGAGTATATAAGGAACTCTTCTAAAGTGATTTTTAAAAGATATGTTTATGAAAATAGTAGTGAAAATTTCAAAACACCAGGTTCTAGTCCTATTAATGAAAATCTAAGAAGATGATGATCTTTATTCTGAAAAATGAAGTTTTGAATAAAGTAATGAGTGGAATGTGAAATTTAACACTGCAAAGTTGTCAGTGAGTGTTTCTGGGTAGTAGAAAAATTGCTCATCAAATGAGAGAGAGAGAAAACCCTTTAGTGAGCATTCAAAACATAGGTAACGTAAGATATTGAGCGATAAACAAGATTTAGATGAGACTTAATAGAAATGTTATTCAAGTGAAAGCCTCTACATACATTTTTAATAAACTAGTAATGTATGAAGGTTAAGTGTTCTTTATATCCATTAAAATGTTTTAGTAGAAAATGACTCACATTCATATTAGGAGCTATATATAGATTCAGGTCGATGTCATAGAGTTGCTGAGTGCATTTATAAAGCCGTTTTCAACTCAGAATTTACAATACAGAGTTTTCATAAGACCAAACAGAGGTAACAGGTTTGAATATTCTTTTAAAACTTTAGTGTTACAGAGTTTTATTATTAGTATTAAGGCAAATGAAGAATGTCTGTAATTTGGGATCTTAAAAACTAATGATTTACTAGGTTGTTTTTCCTCAACTTTTGAGTTTTTTAAAACATACAAAATAAAATACAATCAAGATGGTAGTTGTATACTTTTGTGATTATTCTTTTAATATTTGTTGGTTTACTGAGGCTAAGTACCCCTTAGGTAATTGCTTTTCATTTTATCCCTAGCACAAAACATAATAGATACTAAGTCTTTGTTGAATTTATGGAAAAAAAAAATTCTTACCCGTAGTATTGATGAGAAAGGATTACTTTGGATTTCTTTTTTTTTGAGATGGAGTTTCGCTCTTTTGCCCAGGCTGGATGGAGTGCAATGGTGCGATCTCGGCTCACTGCAACCTCCACATTCCATTTTCAAGCAGTTCTCCTGCCTCAGCCTCAAGAGTAGCTGGGATTACAGGTGCCTGCCACCATGCCCGGCTAATTTTTGTATTCTTAGTAGAGACGGGGTTTCACCGTGTTGGCCGGGCTGGTCTTGAACTCCTTACCTCGTGATTTACCCGCCTTGGCCTCCCAAAGTGCTGGGATTAGAGGCATGAGCCACTGCACCCAACCACTACTTTGGATATTTTTAATCATTTATACATGTATCCAGATAACCAATTTATTTTATTTGATTCTAACATTTAGTTTCTTGTCCTTCCTAAAATTTTAGTTAAGTTGTGGTACATTTTGAATTGGACTTAGGACTACCATGTTTTTATATCTGCCTGGCTAATTCTGTGATGGTGATATGATAGAAAACAGTGAGCAGAACGAGAAAATAGGGAAGAACTACAGAGTACCTTTAGAACAAACATATGCATGTGTGCATATTTATATATATACACACACATACACATTTGTACATGAGTCTCTATATATGTAAGTATGATAAAGTATCCCAGAGGAGAAGAAAATGGGGCATTTAAATTTTCTAATCCGGGTTGATTACTACGTGCTGTACATTTAACAACAACAGAGAATGTCCCAAATTCTCTAGACAAGGGATCCCCTTCAAACTCAGAAATGTACCTAAACTTAAATATTGCAGTTTTCTGTGATGCGCATAACATATTACATTTCTTTTTTAGTAAGGAATTATTAGCTTGGACACCATAATTTTGTTTTTTATGCTTAGACCAGATAGGAACACAATTTTTAAAATTGTCATACATTGCTTTTAGCAATTATTTAGTTGCAGTCTTCATTTTACATGTGAGGAAACTAGCGCTCAGAGATATTCAATAAAGCTAAATAACCGGTAAAATAATAATACCAGAAATTGAACCTAGGGTTTTCAATTCCTATTTGAGAAGTCTTTGAGTTATGCTAGGATTCAAATTCACAAATCACAAATGTTTCTAATCACGGTATGCTATATATTGTTATATTGACTCTAAATACTTAAGAACTACTCTTCTATATTTGCCATTCTTAATGTCTACCTCTTATTTTATTTTCATGTCAGTTTGTTCTTCTTTGAATGGTCACTATCTCTCATTCTTCTTCTTTAGATTGCTGTATTTCTCGTTCTCCATTTTTCCCCCAGATCAGGTCTTAGATATATTAAACTATATCGTCTTTGACTGTTTGATGTATGTGCCCAGGAGACTGCAGGAAGTGGTAACTACAGTTAATCCAGGATCCTCTCCATATGTTTAGGGCCAGGTCATTTTGTCCCTTTGGGGTTCCCCATCTGCTTCCCATCTGTCCAGCTATCCTAGGCACTATTCACAAGCAAACACCTATTTTTATGACTGCATTGAAATTTTCTATTGTATATGTTTATTATCCCAAATTTATTTGGATGTAGACTAAGACAGTTTTAGTAGAGATTCTTAAACTTTGAAACGATTGCTTCTAAAATTAAAAAATAGGATACATGAGAAATTATTCTTGTCAACTCTTTAGGTGTGGATGTTGAAAAGCATTTTCCCTTGATTCTGAAAAATAAATGGAAAATGAGGAAGAAGATATTTTAAGAACTATAATTTCATTTGGCCTCTCATAAACATTATGGGCTTATTTCTCTGATACCTTCCTATACTTCAACCTCAAGCCCCATCAAAATGAATTATCAGAATTATCTCTTTCTTTTAAGAAGTTACAGATCTCCTGGTAAAAATTCAATTCAACACAAAAAGTATATAATTAAGTATACGTCTCTTTTTTTCTACTGAATTTAGTCAAGTATTTCTACACTTTTAAAAGTACCACTGTGATATTTGGACTGAATTCAATCATTACAAGTCCTCAACAAGTAATTGGTATAGGCTCTAGAAGAAAATCAAAGATGGGTAGTATATTTTACCCGCCCTTAATGAACTGACGTCATGAGAGAAATAATCATGTAAAGCACCAACTACACTACAGGACAGGATAAAATAAGTGCCTGGTAAAGATGTAAGCAAAGTATCTTGAGAGCAGAGCAAAAACAAAAACAAAAAACCCAGTTCCATTTGAGGGAATCAGGAGTGGCTTTAAGGATGAGATAGCCTTTAGACTATTGGAATATCTCTCCTGGAACTCTCTCCATAGGAGCTGGACTGCCATCCTGGCCTGAGAGAACCATGTGTGCACATCTTCATAAGCCATCCTCTTTGAAGTTGGTAGTTTGAAATTAGCCATGAAGAAAGTATTTACTGTAAGGAAATTGGTTGCACCCTGGGGCTTTTCTCCTTCCCCCACATTCCAGTTGTTTGTTAAGCATTTACCAGCAAACCACTGCCTAACTTTTTGGCCTGCATATTGAGCAGAGTCCCTGGTGTAAAAATGAAAAGGATTATTCATCTGGGGAGGAAGATCTAGAAGACCCACTGAGGATAGGTGGGCTCAGTTTTACAGCTGCTGGTGTAGGAGGCAGATGACGATGCTTACTGAAAAATAGGAAGAACACTTAAAAATATTGAATTAGGCTGGGCATGGTGGTTCACATCTGTAATCCCAGCACCTTGGGAGACCGAGGCAGGTGGATCATTTGAGGTCAGGAGTTTGAGACCAGCCTGGCCAACATGGTGAATTCCCATCTCTACTAAAAATACAAAAATGAGCCAGGTATGGTGGTACGTGCCTGTAATCCCAGCTACTCGGGAGACTGAGGCAGGAGAATTGCTTGAACCCAGGAGGCAGAGGTTGCAGTGAGCCAAGATCACACCACTGCACTCCAGCCTGGGCGACAGAGTGAGACTCCCCTTCAAAAAAAAGAAAAAAATATATATTTACACGTATACATTACATACATGTGTATATATATACATTACATATATATATATACATCACATATATATATATACGTTACATATACATATATACATCACATATATATATACATTACATATATATATACATTACATAGAGAGAGAGAGAGAGAGAAAATTAGAGGAGAAAGACTTAACTAAAAATTTGATTTTTCAAAATAAAACAATTCAGCAGTCAGCGTAGAAGATAGGATGGTCACTACTAAGATCCAAATTAGTGACTCAAAGGAACAAATAGAAGTATCTCAAAATGTGTAGCAAAAAGGTAAAGAGAATGAAATCATGTAGAAAATGATAAGAGATATGGAGGGAAGATCCAGAAGATTTTACATATAAATGCATACTAGGAGTTTCATGAAAAAAAAAATGGAAATAAAGGAAGGATAATTTTTAAAGAAATAATAGAGGATATTTTTTTTCCTCACTGTTCTTAAGAAAGCCTTAAGGTATTATTGGAAAGACTAACTGAGATTCAGACAGGATTAATTTAAAAAATAACTCCACTAGGCATATAAAAAACAAATACTTTTTTAAAGCTTCTAGAAGAAAAGAAAGAAGATGCAAGGAATGTACAGTCAGATCATGTTGATACTCTGTAAACTGGAAGTTAGAAATCTTAGAAGAGTATCTGCTACATAGGAAAGAATCTGACTCAAGAGTAGTATACCCAGCTAAGATATCTTCATCAATATAAACAAAGTTGTTTTCATTTAAATAAGGATTCAGAACTATTTTACCATATATACCCTTTTTGAGGAAATTGCTAAAGAAAGTATTAACCAGTTTTGAGATAAGATGATAGCTTAAAAATATACAAATTTTTCCCTGTCCCGAAATCCACTAACTTGAGTTATTTAAAGACACAAGCCCACTAGGAAAAAGAAAAGAAATAGCATTTGGTAAAATGAAAAGCTAAAAGATGATTCTTATCTGACTTAGTAACCTAAGAAAGTTGAATCCTAAGCTGAAAATGGGAGAAACTGAGAAGTAGTTCATGATCACTGCAGAACCCTTCAGAAGTCTCAATAATTATTGGCTCCAGATACCCTTGGAAATTTCTAAGGTAGCACTGTTGGCCTAAACTCTCTGTAAAATTTTCTCCATATCACTTCCCTCACTCTTCAAAGTAAGTTGACTCTCTTTCCCTCATCTTGGTAAAAACTTTGAAATTCTTCTCTTCAGAGGATAAAAACCAGGGGACACCAGGTACAGTTGGACAAAGGATTGAGGGAACATGGACATACTAAATGTGGTGACACCCCCTGCCCCAGCCTTTGTTCCTCAGTTGGTTCCCAGGGTACTGGCAGGCAAACAGGTATTTACAGACATGAAAGTAGAAGATTCTTGAAAAATCGAATCCCCTAGTGAGATTACCTAAAGATTCCCGCACACAATAGTCTAGCCACGTTACCCTAAAGATGAAGCTGCCAATGGTCAACAAAGCCATAGCCCAAAAAGAAGGAACTGGCCTGGCTCAGAATCAGGACCTCTGTCTGCATTATTTAATACAACACTAAAGCTGGGCATGGTGGCTCATACCTGTAATCCCAGCACTTTGGGAGGCTGAGGGGGGTGGATCACCTGAGGTTGGGAGTTCGAGACTAGCCTGACCAACATGGGGAAACCCTATCTCTACTAACAATACAGAATTATCCGGGCGTGGTGGCCCATACCTGTAATCCCAGCTACTCTGGAGGCTGAGGCAGGAGAATCACTTGAACCAGGGAGGCAGAGGTTGCGGTGAGCCAAGATCACGTCATTGCACTCCAGCCTGAGCAACGAGAGTGAAACTCCGTCTCAAAACAAACAAACAAACAAGAACCACTATAATGGGAACCAATACATAGCTGTTAAAAATAAATGGTAGACCTAAAACCACTACACAGATCAGGCTTCTTGAAAACTATGTCATGCCAGTGAGGGTGGCTAGCAGCATGAGGGTTATAGTGGCATGTCACAAAGCTTGTAGGTGCTGCTGCATGATTTTGAACTCCAGTAATTAGTGGCTTAATGAACAAGGAGGGGAGATAATAAACATTGTTTAGGGGTTGGGACTTTAGCTTGAAATTATCCTCCCAAAAGTTTAAGAAGGTAAGAGTTACTTGTGACTAGGAAGTTTTTCTCCTTTCATTCACAAATACTTGCAGAGCCTATTGGGTCAAAGGTCGTGCTGTAGGCTCTGGGAATAGAGATAAAACTGTTAAAAAGCCTAAGGCTTTTAAAACCTAGAGCTGCAGCTTTTTCCAGCCATGTCTTCACTGAAGAGCCCGCTGTACCTGGCCTCATTGACATGGCGGTAGAGGCTCTAAGCCTGAATGCTGTGAATATTCCAAGGCTGGGTTTGGGAAAGCCTTAGGACTTCCCCTAGACTTACAACAAGTAGAAGTGAGCTAATAATTATTGCTCCTCTGAAGAGTGCTTGAGGCCGTGTGTGTTCCGTGTATGGGGCTGGAGCTCTCAGTCCCCCTCCCTCCTCACCACCTGTATTCCTCACACACCCAGCAACATGCCCTCAGTCTTCGTAAGGGCTGGGGAAGAGGGGAAACCAAGGGTCAGATGCAGCACTCTTTGTTTACATTCACACTTGCAAAAAGGGGCAGGAAGAATTGGAGAGTTTTTAAATACATTCTGTGCCCTCAAGTTCTAGGTACATAGGATTCATCAGTAAACAGAAAAAGGAGCTGCCCTCCTGGGACTTACATTCCAGCAGGTTAGCAGTCAGCATGCAATCTCAGCTCCCCTCATGGCAGCCATGCAGGGTTTTATAGATTAGAACCTGCTCAGAAAAGGGAATGAGGTACACTCACCTTAGCTTATGAACCGAGAATGCAATGCCAGTGTGTCTGACTCAACACCAAGCTGGTACACCGCCCCTAGAGGGCAAACAGTGGAGATCTTTCAAAGGAAGCTAAGGTCAGAGCCAGGGAAGACATGCCTTACTTAGTATCAGGCCGCAGGGGAACTTGCAGAGGTTGAGGCCACTATGGCCCGTGATCAGGAGTATCATAATGCTAGAATTGTAAGAATAGGTCAGTTATGATCAGACTTCTGATACAGAGCCTGTTGGAACTGAGTGCCCCCCTCCCTTTTGAGTGGAATATCAATAAAATGGTTGCAGTTGATGTGCATTCTATCAGTTTGCCTGGGAGATGTGATGAGCGATGGTCCATTTTATTTGGGAGACTTCTCTTGATACTGCCTGAGTCCGTGCACTAATAGTTGGTTAGACCAGATGAAATACTGATTGAACATCTTGCAGTGAGTGGGTTCCCCTAATGTGCTGCCTCTTCCGTTGCGGATGATGTGCATATACTGTACATATGTATCTAAAGAGGTGACTTTTAAAGGACTTTTATTGTGAACCACCATGAGAAATACATTTTACATCCTGACTTAGTATGCACACATACAAACACACACAACATTTTCATGTAAAATCCTGTTTAAAGTGCTCTGATAATTTGTTTTGCTGGACATGACACATTAAACTGGCTTCATGAACTACTGAAGAGTTTCTTTACGTAGTTTGATAAATATGGATCTAGAACAGTTGTATTTAAAGTGAGATCTTTAAAGCATCACCCTGGAGCTTGTTAGAAATGCAGATGATTACCTGCCCTCATTCCCTCTACCAGTCAGTCTGCCGGTGAAGTACACACAGCACCTTTAATCCAGGTGATTATGATGTTCAGTGAGGTTTGAGAAGCACTGGTTCTTTTTACACTCCAGAGAGCTTTTGGGATTATATATTTGTGATTATATTTGCCATATTATAAATTAAAACTGAGGAATTTGAAAATATTTATTTATTCATTCGATCTGAAAGTAATGGTAATAAATCTATTATGTGTTGACACGAGAGCAATGATGTCATCACACAACATGTGTCCCTGGCATCTGGGAACCTCTGCAGTATACTCTTGAGAAAACAAGAGCTAAAAAAGCAAATACATTTTAGTAGTATTAAGAAAATCGTTTGACCTTGGAAGGACTCCTGGGTACTCCCAGTTGTTGGCAGGTCACGCTATGGGAACTGTTCTTCTCAACTATGTTTTGACAAGACTGAGACCAAATTTTTGTAATACTTCTCATATAGAGTAATTTATTATATAATCATATGGGATGTTTTTATCACTGCTTAGGTGTCAGGGGAAAATGAGGAACTTTCCAGTGCCCATCAGAGTATAGTTTATTAGGCTATCGTGAGGATCTAGTATTGAATTCCCAGAACCAGCTGGTAGATCCCATATTTGTATTATGATTTTATGTAATATCTAGGTTTGTCTCAAAGAGGAATGGATTACTTGTGCTCTCTCTGTCCTTCAGGGAGCAGACAGATTACCTCCCCATGGAAAATTGTACAGTAGATATTCAAAGTGTATCTTAATTTTGAATATTTTTAGTCTTATTTATATTTCGATTGATTTTTAGGCATAATGTTTAAATTACTTCATTTCTTCCAAATAAATTTAGGCAACTGGTATTTTTCTTTTTTTGAATTGTACATTTGTTTCTTGGTATCTGTGGGTGATTGGTTCTAGGACTCTTCAGATAACAAAAATCCACAGAAAAGTCCCTGATACAAAATAGTATCGTATTTGCATATAACCTACACATATCCTCCCTGTACTTTAAATCATCTCTAGATTGCTTACAATGCTTAATAAAATGTAAATACAGCATTAATCATTGTTACATTATATTGCTTTGGGAATAACGACAAGAGAAAAAAGCCTGTATATGTTCAGTACAGACACAACCATATATTTCTTTTTTCTCAAATATTTTCAGCCTGCAGTTGTTTGAATCCATGGAGGATCGACTGTAAAAGTAGCACTTTATGGCTGATGAGCCAGCACTCGAGTTGCTCATATTGTCCTATTTAATACTCTACAATCTGTATGTAGTACTGCGGTAAATAAATAGTTTTAGATTTGTGTTGAGGTTACACAGCTGTCAAGGGACGTGTTAAGCTATAGACCCTGGAGTGTTTCAATCCTGCCTTGACTCACAACCTTCTTCTTGAAGAATTATACAAATTCTTCAATCAGCCACTCACCCCAGGCCTTCACGGCCAGCCCACTGCCCCAGGTCTAGATGTATAATGGTAGGAAGAGAGTGTGAGTGAGAGGAGGAGAGAGAAATTGGTTGGTTGATTGGGATTCAAGCCCTGACTGCATGCAGAGAGGCGGAAGAATCTCGGCGTGATATTCTTTGGATCTTCGCACTAGAAAGCATGGCTTCGTCTGTGTCCTTGACTAGCCGCTCTCCTTTTCTCCTGGGGCTGGGGCTTCTTGCACGCTATTCTCGCTTTCCTCGGCAGGGAAGCTGGGACAGAGAGAAGCAGATGTGAGGAGCTTATGCTTTTCCTGGAGATCTCTGTGTGGATAGTTTTGGGTTTTTTTTTTTTTTTGTAATTGTTTTTTTTCGGTGCATCTGTTTAATATCTTCTTTCCCAAATTAAACTTCTTTCCCAATATAAACTTACTGCAAGCAGGATTTTGTTCTTATTTGAATGGTCTTGCTCCCCCAACGTCTGCACACCCCAGTGCCTAGTACAGTCCTAGCTGCATAATAGATGCCCTATGAAATACTTGTTTGAATGACTAGTAATTCTGTAGGATAGAAGCACAGATGTTAACATATATGATTGATTGATCGATTGGTTGATTTATTTCCCTCAGGACACGTGCTAACCAAGAGTGAGAAGAACCAGTTATTGGCAATAGCATCATCCTTGTTTGTGGCATTCCAATTAAGAGCACAACATTTTCAAGAACATTCAAGGTATGGTAGACCATTTAAAACAGCATAAATTAGCAGAACAATATTGATAATCCAGTCTCCATAGGAAATAACTAAGAAAAAATGGCTGATCTCAGTTCTAGAGATCTTATGGGTCTTTGGAGAAGTATAATAAAGTCTCACTGTATAAATATGGTATGGCTTATATTTTGTTCAAACAACATTTTAAATGCAGAAGGGATAAAAGGATCTTGGCCCCTTTAATTTGCACATAAGAAGATATTCTGAAATCCAATGGGAAATCTGTTTGAGTAGTTTGTGTTTATGATTTCTGTTTTATTTATCTTGAAAAATGTTTGGAGAAGCATATTAAAATGTAAGAATGAATCTATGGGCAGTTAAAAATATATATCAGTCCGGGCGTGGTGACTCACGCCTGTAATCCCAGCACTTTGGGAGGCTGTGAGGCAGGTGGATCATGAGATCAGGAGTTCAAGACCAGCCTGGCCAAGATGGTGAAACCCCATCTCTACTAAAAATACAAAAATTAGCTGGGTGTGATGGTGGGCATCTGTAATCCCAGCTTCTCAGGAGACTGAGGCAGAGAACTGCTTGAACCTAGGAGGTGGAGGGTGCAGTGAGCTGAGATCACGCCACTGCACTCCAGCCTGGGCACAGAGCAAGACTCTGTCTCAAAAAAAAAAAAAAAAAGTATGTGTGAATATATATATATATATCTCAGAAACTAGTGAAGACAGAAGAGGGAATTAACACCAGGTTGAGTTAGTCATTTGTGAGCCACAGGTGTGCCTTTTAGCTTCCTAGTGACCCAGGTAAAAGGGGAACATGCTTTATATCAGGATAAGTAGAAACAAAACCTCAATGCCACTGGTGCTTCTAGAGAGAGCATTATTTATTATGAATGTGTGTTTACTTGCTGGAACAATCCTTTTAAAGGAATCATTCTGTTGATAAATTGTTACTTCAATTTCTTTTCCATTTTACTTTTTAAGAAGAAGAACAAAGAGTAAACAAAAAAAGATGGAAGGTGACCAACTAGCTCTGAAAAGCTCAAATCAGAAACTCAAATTAACTCTGAAGAATTAAGTAGAGGAGAAACTAAATTGGATTTAGGCTGCATCTTAGTGGCTAATGCGGTTTTATTCCGAAAATCTCAGCGTAGTTGATACTCTTCACTTGTTCTCTTTATCTAGAAAGAATAGGAAGCTTAAAGTGCATCTTTTAAAAGTTACGATTTGGTAGCTATCAGGGAGAGATGAGAGGATATGAGTATTAGTAAATTACTGAATGACTGGAAGGAGGAGGAGAATGGTCAGTAGAACCATGAATCTGCTTGTTGTTTGGTTGGTATTTCCCCCTACGGTTGTGCTGTCTAGTATGGGAGGCACTAGCCATGCATGGCAATTAAGATTAAAGTAAATGAAAAACCCTTTTCAAAGTCACTGGAGCTGTGGATACATTTCACCTGCTCCATAGCCACACGTGGTTAGCAGCTACTGAACTGAGCAACTCAATGAGCCTTTCCATCATGGCAGGTATATTTCCATCAAGTTCTGTTGGACAGCATTTGTCTGGAGGGATACGTGTGCAGGAGAGAATGTTGCTTTGGTTTTAAAACCTGAATTTCATATTTTTTATTATTCTTTTGACAAATGCAATATTCGTATCCTATTCCTTTGCCTTCAGATGTTATTTGGACCTTGATTATTTCAGAAGTTCTGAGTGTAGCTAAATATGACTGGTTTGATTTTTAAGAAATGTATGCAAGTTATTTTCAGAGAGTGCTGCCTTACTATATGGAAGAATCTGAAAAGGGCTTAAAAAGATGAAGAATGAAAATGAACTGTAATCCCATAATTCTTCAATAATTACTTTTAACATTTTGGTAGAGTCCCTTCAAAGTATGTGTGTGTGTGTGTCTGTGTGTGTATTTTTATATATTTTATATATTTTTATATATTTTATATACATACAATATATGTGTATTTTTATATACATACATGTAACATACTTTGCGTAATTAGAGTCATCCTGGGAATATAGTTTAAATTACTCGTACAAGATAAACAGCAATATATTGAACACCCATGCACTCATTATCTAGCTCCAACAACCGTAAAAAATCTACCTTCCTTGTTTCATCTTTACTTCTACCCACTCCACACTTTCTGCCATTTGTTAATTTTTTAAGGTAAAGTGTGCAAACACACATACACTTTACCTGTATAGTTTTTGTTTTTTGAGATGGAGTCTCACTCTGTCGCCCAGGCTGGAGTGCGGTGATGTGATCTTGGCTCACTGCAGCCTCCATCTCCCAGGTTCAAGTGATTCTCCTGCTTTAGTCTCCCGAGTAGCTGGGAGTACAGGTATGCACCACCACGTCTGCTTAAATTTTTTAGTATTTTAGTAGAGATGGGGTTTCACCATGTTGGCCAGGCTGGTCTCGGACTCCTGACCTCAAGTAATCCACCCATATGGGCCTCCCAAAGTTCTGGGATTACAGGCATAAGGCACCGCATCCAGCCTTACCTGTACAGTTTTAACAAAGGGATGCTTATGTGTAACTCAGATGACTCCATCTTCCATTGTCTCTGCCAGTGCGCTCCCTGCCTTCTTTAGCTTGTGGTGCTACCTGCAGTGCAATCTCCTCAGATTGTTTTCTGTTGGAGAGTTTGGTAAACTTTTTTTTCTTTTCTTTCTTTTCTTTTCTTTTTTTTTTTTTTTTAAGAGAGAAAGATGAAGTCTTCCTTTTGTTGCCCAGGCTGAAGTGCAGTGGCACAGTAATAACTCATTGCAGCCTTGAATTCCTGGGCTACAGTGCTCCTCCTGTCTGTGTCCCTGGTAGCTGGAATTACAGGCACATGCCACCATGCCTGGCTAATTTCTGTGTTTTTTGTACACCATGTTGTCCAGGCTAGTTTTGAACTCCTGGGCTCAAGTAATCCAGTCCGTCAGCTTTGGCCTTCCAAAGTTCTGGGACTAAGCCAGCGTACTCGGATGGTAAATGTTTTCCTAAAGGACCAGATGATAAACACTTTAGACTACAGTTCACATGGTGTTCATCATGACTACTCTGCTGTTGTTGTGCAAAAGTAGCCGTTAAGTTACATGAAAGGGACGAATGTGGCTGTGTTCCAGTGAGACTGTATTTAAAAATGAAAGGTGTTGGCCTGCGGGCCATAGGTTTCTAGCCCTCGTTCTAGGTCATTAATGCTCTCTTTAGCTGTGCTTGGTATAATGGTTAGTTTGTTAATTTTGTGTCTTATTTCAATTATTATGTTTTTCATTTTTAATATTTCTATGTTGATTTTTTTTTTCTGTCTGCCTGGCTGATTGTTATAGTCTTGTCTTATGTTCTTTTTAAAAATTTTAGTCTTGTCTTTTGTTTCATTAAATATATTCAATGTTTATTTGTTTATTTATTTTTAAATGTTTTAAATTTTTTAGAGGCAGTCTCACTCTGTCACCCAGGCTGTGGTACAGTGGTGCAGTCATAGCTCACTGCAGCCTCATATACCTGGGCTTAAGTGATCCTCCTGCCTAAGCCTCCTGAGTAGCTAGGATAATAGGCATGTACCACAATGCCCAGCTAATTTTTATTATTTTTGTATAAACTGGGGCCTCATTATATTACCCAGGCCAGTCTTAAGCTCCTGGCCTCAAGTAATCCTCCCACCTTGGCCTCCCAAAGTGTTGAGGTTACAAGTGTGAGCCACCATGCCTGGCTTATTTTACAATACTCAGCTTATTTTGTGTTGTATATCTGACAGTTCCAATATCCAAGTCTTTGTTAGTGTTATTCTACATTTGTTTTTCTGCTGACTTTCACTCAGAAATGAGGTCTTTGTCCTAATAATAAAAGGATCAATACATGCGGATGTTATAATAGGCCAGGCGAGGTGGCTGACGCTTGTAATCCCAGCACTTTGAGAGGCCTAGGTGGGCAGATCACCTGAGGTCGGAAGTTTGAGACCAGCCTGATCAACATGGAGAAACCCCATCTCTACTAAAAATGCAAAATTAACCAGGCATGGTGGTGCATACCTGTAATCCTAGCTACTCAGGAGACTGAGGCAGGAAAATCACTTGAACCTGGGAGGCGGAGGTTGCAGTGAGCCGAGATTGCGCCATTTTAACAATATTGACTCTCCTAGTCAATTAATGTTTATATATATTACGATTTATTTAGGTCTTCTTAAATTTTAGTAATATTTTGTAGTTTTCAAGGTACAGGTCTTGTATTTTATTACATGTATTCCTAAGTATTTGATTCATTTTGATACTGTTGTGTATAGACCCTTTTTTTGTAATTTTGTGTTGGGTGCAGCACTCTGTAAATGTCAATTAGTTCAAGTTGGCTAATAGTGGTCTTCAAGTGATAGCCTCTGACTAGTTTTCTTTCAATATTTAAATCCCCAACAATAATTGTTAATCATTATTTCTCCTTTTAACAAGCTGTTTTTGCTTTTTTTTTTTTTTTTGGCACTCTGTTATATGCATATTTATTTATTTATTTATTTATGAATGAGACAGAGTTTTGCTCTTCTTGCCCAGGCTAGAGTGCAATGGCATGATCTCGGCTCACTTCAACCCCCACCTCCTGGATTCAAGCAATTCTCCTGTCTCAGCCTCTTGCGTAGTTGGGATTACAGGTGCATGCCACCACACTTGGCTAATTTTTGTCGTTTTAGTAGAGACAGGGTTTCATCATATTGGTCAGGCTGGTCCCAAACTTTTGACCTCAGGTGATCTGCCCACCTCGACTTCCCAAAGTGTTGGGATTATAGGCATGGGCCACCGTGCCTGGCTATATTTTTAAAAAATGAACGTTGAACCTTTTCTCATATCATTCACAATAATGAACTAAAAATGAATCATAGACTTAAATTTAAGAGCTAAAACTATTAAAATTCTAAAATAAAATGGGAGAAAATATTTACAATATGACACAAAAATCATAAATAAAAGACAAATTTGATAAATTGGACTTTATAAAATTTAAAGACATTTGCTCTTCAAAAGACAGCATTGAGACAATTTTAAAACGAAATATACAGAAAATAGCAGAATTTCTTTGAAGACATAAATGTGATAAAAGACTTTTGTCTATAATGTATAATTAATTCATACAACTGAAAAAATAAAATCAGCCAGTAGAGAAACAAATTAAAATCACAAATCTGTATCACTATGCACTCGCTAGAATAATATACGTCAAGTAGTGAGTGGATAAATAAAAAGTGGCATATCCATACGATGAGCTTTTTCAGCAGTAACAAAGAGTAAACAGCTACGTTCACTAATGTGTATAAATCTCAGAAATAACATGTGAACAGACAGAAACCAGATAAAACTATGTAATGCATGACTTCATTTATTTGAAATTTCTAAGAAAGGCCAAAAGGACAAAGAACAAAAAAAAGATCAGTGGGTCTCTGGGTCCAGGTATGGGAGCAAGATTGACTGCTCATGAGTTTTTTGGTTCTAAAACTGGGTTATGGTGATGGATGCACAACTATATAAATGTATACAATCTCACTTGATCTTAGCCAAAAGGCTGAGAAACCATATAAATGTATTACAATCTCATGAGACTGTACAGTTAAAATGTACAGATGTTATTGGCCAGGTGCAATGCTCACACCTGTAGTCCCACACTTTGGGAGGCCAAGGCGGGCTGATCACATGAGGCCGGGAGTTCGAGACCAGTCTGGTCAACATGGCAAAACCCTGTCTGTACTAAAAATACAAAAAATTAGCCGGGTGTGATGGTGCATGCCTATAGTCCCAACTATTTGGGAGGCTGAAGCACGAGAATTGCTTGAGCCTGGGAGGCATAGGTTGTAGTGGGCCAAGATCACTCCACTTCACTCTTGCTCTGGGTGACAGAGAGAGCCCCTGTTTCAAAAAATAATAATAAAAAAGTAAAATGTGTAGATGTTATACATGTAAAATATATCTGAATGCAATGTTTAAAAAGTGTAAATGTGATACCAACAAAGGGCTTGAGAGAGGTGGGGAGTATTATGAGAAGTGTTAAGATGATGGAAGATACATGAAAAATAAATTGTATTTGAAACTTGAGTAGAAGCAGATATTAAGGAGTCCGGTTACTGGCTTGGAAGACCAGCTGGATGGTGTTAATAACAAAAGTGCAAGAGCACCTTTGAAAGGAAAATATGAGAAGTTCCATATAGGCACTGAGTTTGAGATCCTCGAGAGCCATACTTGTAGCCCCTAAGGAGATAGCAGTATGATATATTCCTATCCTTTTGACTGTTTCTTCTTTAATAATAATATATATGCCCCTTTGAGTCCATTAAGAAATGCTTGCAGCATGCTTTTATACTCATTAATCCCATGATTTTTTGGTAACAATCAAATGCACACCGTTTTAGGCTTCAGCTGTGTTTCTTAATGTGTGCTCCATAGCACACTAGTTTGGGGGAGGTATTAAAATGCATTAGTTAAGAAAATGTCTCTGTGTTTAAATAAAGTTGGAAAATCCCTTGTTGAGTTAGAAACCTTTTAAAGACTGTCATACAGGCACACCTCATTTCATTGTCCTTTGCTTTATTGCACTTCTCTGATATTGCATTTTTGACAGATTGAAGATTTATGGCAACCCTGCATTGAGCAAGTCGTTCTGTGCGGCTTTTCCAACAGCATGTGTTCACTAAGTGTCTCTGTGTCACATTTTGGTAATTCTCACAACATTTCAGATTGGTCATTATTATCATAATCTGTTTTGCTGATCTGGGATTAGTGATCTTTGATGTTCCAATTGTAATTGTTTTGGGGTGCCACAAAGTGTGCACATGTAAGATGGTGAACTTAATTGACAAATGTTTTATGTGTTCTGACTGATTCACTGACCCAGCCATTTCCGATCTCTCTTGCTCTCCCTGGGTCTCTCTATTCCCTGAGATACAATAGATTGAAGTTAGACTAATTAATAACCTTACGGTGGCATGTAAGTGTTTAAGTGAAAGGAGTAAGTAGCACATCTTTCACTTTAAATCAAAAGGTAGAAATGATTAAGCTTAGTGAAGAAGTCATGTTGAAAGCCAAGACATGCTAAGCCTCTTGTGCCAAATGGTTAGCCAAGTTGCAAATGCAAAGGAAAAGTTCTTGAGGGAAATTAAAGTGCTATTCCAGTGAACACACAAATAAGAAAGTGAAACAGATTGCTGATACGGAAAAAGTCTGGAGAGAAGATTAAACTAGCCACAACATTCCCTGAAGTGAAAGCCTAATCTAAAGCAAGGCCCTAACTCTCTTCAATTCTGTGAAGGCTGAGAGAAGTGCGGAAGCTGCAGAAGAAAAGCTTAAAGGTAGCAGAGCTTGGTACATGAGATGTAAGGAAAGAAGCTGTCGCCATAACATAAAAGTGCAGGGGAAGCTGCAAGTGCTCATGTAGAAGCTGCAGCAAGTTATGCAGAAGATCTCACTAGGATCATCGATGAAGGTGGCTACACTAAACAGCAGATTTTCCATGTAGATAAGACAGCCTTCTATTGAAAGAAGATGCCATCTCGGATTTTCATAGCTAGAGAGGAAAAGTCAGTGCCTGGCTTCAGAGCTTCAGAGTAGCGGCTGTCTCTCTCGGTAGGGGCTAAAGCAATTGATGACTTGAAGTAGAAGCCAATGCCCATTTACCATTCCAAAAACCGTAGGGCCTTTAAGAATTATACTAAATCTGCTCTGCCTGTGTGCTAGAAATGGAACAACAAAACCTGGGTGACAAAATGTATGTTTACCTCATTATTCTGATTATTTTGACCCTAGTGTTGAGACCTACTTCTCAGAAAAAAAATTTTTTTCAAATAATTGCTGCTCATTGATAGCACACCTGGTTACCCAAGAGCTCTGATGGGGTTGCACAAGGAGATTAATGTTGTTTTCATGCCTGCTAACACAGCGTTCATTCTGTAGCTCATGGATTAGGGAGTCATTTTGATCTTCAAGTCTTATTATTTAAGAAATACATTTTACAAGGTGATAGCTGCCATAGATAGTGATTCCTATGATGGATCTGGACAAAGCAAATTGAAAACTTTCTGGGACGGATTCACCATTCTAGATCCCATTAAGAACATTTGTGCTTCAATGGGGGAAAATAAAAGATCAACATTAACAGGAGTTTGGAAGAACTAGATTCCAATCCTCATGGATGACTTTGAGGTGTTCAAGATGTCAGTGAAGGAAATAAGGTATGCCTGTGTACTAAATGCATTGGTAAACTCTAAGAGCTGGATATAGTTGCACTCTTACCTAAACTCTTTTTTTCTTGTGAAAACCTTTTTACTAAAGCTCTTTGAGATGTTAATATTCCAATGAATGCTTTTGGGAAACACAGAGTATATTATGATATGTAGTGTTATGGATAGTTCAAACACTAACATTCCTTAGAGATTGTTGAAAAATTTAGGGCAATTGCTTTATAAAGTGGAGATTAAGAAGCAATCTTACTTTATATTTGTCTTCTGCTAATTTCTAGCTAAAATTGTAAATGTGATAATTGCTACATTAAAAAATTTAAGAATGTTATTTTTGAACTCATTATCTTTTAGAAATTAGAAACAAAATATGTATTTATGAAATATGTAGGCTGCAAGTTCACTTATCCAGATAATTGTACATTTATTTTCTATACAACAAGCAATTGTTCATTTTTGGTGAGTTTATTTTCTGTTAAAAAAAAGTTATCACTTATTTAGTATTATCAGTTTATTGTAAAATTGCTACAACAATTATAACAGCAGAGAGCTCTAACATTTAGCAAATATACTGTTCTTCTTAACAAAGCATGATCTTGTTTGGCTAAGTGAAGCTATGTTTCTGGCTTGCTTACTGAGGAGGTCCTTGACACCTACATCATGAAAACTGATGTAGGGTGTTTGAATCTTCGCATTTTGGCATCAGAGTCGTGTTTTCATTATTGGCTCAGGAATGGAGTTGAAGAGTCACCCTCCAGGTGTGGCTCTGTGTTGCTTTGTCATGGGTGTGTTCATGAAATGTTTTTCCTTCCAAACCAGTAGCCCACAGCCCTTCCTTTGTGTTGCTTGTTTTGGCTGCTGATCTTATTTTCCCAGTTTCTCTATGGGCTTCACTCTTTCATCATTTATGACTTGGAAAAACACATTAATAATACATATCCCTAGTATTTGGATAGTAAAATGATAACAGTACATTTTAGAAAAAAAGAAAAGTTAATGTCAGAAACAATAGCAATTTTTCTTGGGATGACTAGAAAATAAATTTGATGAACTCAATTTTTTACTGACTTACCATGAAGGTTTATTTTTAATAATTATTCTTAAACACTTGTATGGATAGAAATAAATCATTACAAGCTATTTATATTAAACACTCACTTTGCTTTTCTAAACTAAAATGACTTTGTTGACATTATAGTTTAATATAATAATTTGTTTCACTATCTGGTAATGATTGGAAGAAAAAATAGTAAAGGTAACATTTTAATAATTTTTAATAATCTTTATTTTTGCTCAAAATGTCTGTTTTCCTTAGATCCAAATGTTGTTCTTGGATCTAAATTCAGCTTTCTTGAGAATCAGAGTACCTCATCCTGGCTTGAGTTCCCCCCACCTGTTGTCCCAGGCATCTCAGACACTAGCGAAGATGCTGTTCTGCCCTCTCTCAACTTCTTTACTTCCTCCTTTCCCCATTGTTATTTTTTCATCTATTCCTTTCTTTTGTTAGGTTTTTGTAGCTGGACAGATTGTCCTTTATCCTTCCTTCTTCCCTGTCGTTCAGTCTTCCTAACTTCATAGTTATTACTTTCCGCTGAGTTCTTTGCCTTATCATTGTAATGATCACCATTTCTAGAGCTGAGTCTGCCAACTTTCTTGGTAGTAGAATATCTGGTGATCAAGTTGTCATTCTCTAGAAGAGGGCCACTTTGCATTCCTGTTACTTTGCAGATTTTAAGAATCAGGCAGGGTGCATGGCTCAGAGTAAGCCTTTGACTACCTTTTAGGGGTCAGTTCTCAGGATTGAGCCATGCTGAAGTGGCCATGGACAGCGTTATCTGTTTTCATATGTTAAATATATTTTAATATGTTTGAAAAGAAATGTTGACCCTGTGCATCTTATAAACTCATCTTTCATTGCAGATATATAGTAAATTCATTACATTTTGTTGACTTGTGTTTGTTTTCTTCTTCACCCATTTTGCCATTCCATAGAAGATATGGAGGATATGTTTAGAATTCTCATCACTTATTTTAAAGTAAACAATTAGAAAAGCCTGCAACATTTACCTCTTTAATCCATTTGGAATTCACCTATATGTATATTATGAAGTGGGTTTCTTCTTTTGATTTGGAAGCTTGCTGTGTTTATAAAACATTCTAGCCTAATCCCCCAAAATTAGTATTCGTTTATAATTTGAAGGTTGGCAAGATAGCAATACACGCAAATTGTGTATATATTCTCTCTCCCTCTCCTCACTACCTTCCTCATTCACGTGGGTGCACTTGCACACATGAACACACACCCCTGCATCTATGTAAATAGGTATGTTGTCTTAGTCCATTCTTACATATCTGTAGAGGCATACCTGAGACTGGGTAGTTTATTAAAAAAGAGGTTTAATTGACTCACAGTCCTGCATGGCTGAAGAGGACTCAGGAAACTTGCAATCATGGCAGAAGGTGAAGGGAAAGGAGGCACATATCACATGGCTGGCAGGAGAGAGAGAGAGCACAAAAGGGGAGGTGCTACACACTTTCAAACAACTAGATCTTTCTGTGATAATTCACTCACTGTCACAAGAACAGCAAGGGGGAAATCTGCCCCCATAATCCAGTCACCTTGCACCAGTTCCCTCCCCCAAAACTGGGGATTACAATTCAACATGAGATTTGGGTGGGGACCTAGAACCAAAGCATATAATATGTATAAATATGTGAATATATTTGATGATATGGTGGAAAAACTAGAATTCAGAGTTACAAGTCTAGATTTTAGTCATAACTCTACCACTTATTAGTAATATGACCTTAGGTATCTTACTTTAAGCTTACCTGTAAAATGAGAATAATCTATATTCTTTTTTTTATATGAGAATCATTGTTATTTTATAATTATGTTTCAACACCCAGATTCTTTACCTCATTTGTTATAAAGAAATTTTAAAAAAGAATCCTATAATATATTGTAGGACTCAACTAAGTAAATGTATTATGAATAAACCAAAAGGAAACCATCAAGAATAAGAAGTCATATTTTTACTTATTTAAACCAATAGCTATACATAAATATGACAAGAAAGAAAAAATTGGGGTCTAGTTATCTTCAGTGAAGTAAATAATTAGATATTTTATGTTATATTCCAGCAAATGGGACACCATTAAAGTTTGTTTTTAATGTTATTTACTTTATTTCTTTGTAGGTTTTTATTTTGCTTTTATGCTTAAAAGCAAAACCTTTTACCTAAGATTTTATAAAATATTTATTTATATTTTTATTTCTGTTCCTTTAGAGATTTCCTTTATTACGATGATATCTCACATTTCAAATTTAGTATGTATGATGATACGAGATTAAGATCTGACTTTATTTTTTCATATGGGTAATCAGTGGAATCACTTTCATTTATTGACTTGAATATCCCTGCTTTTTTTTTTTTTAATTAGAGACAGAGTCTCATTATGTTGCCCTGTCTGGAGTGCAGTAGGATGAACATAGCTCATTGCAGCCCCAGACTCCTGGGCTCAAGCAGTCCTCCCACCTCAGCCTTCTGAGTAGCTGTGACTACAGGCATGCCCCATTATAGTAACTTTTCTCTTGTTTCTAGAGGGGCAGTTATGTTACCTCTTGACTTACTTGGGATGTTTGGGTGTAGGTAACAGAAACCCTGATTGAAACCAATACAGTTTTCATCTCACACAGAATAAGAGGTTCAGAAGGCACAAAGGATGAGGCTTAGTATGTTAGTCTGCTGAATGCAGTTGGAGAAGAGTAAGCAAGCTGTAGAATAGGAGATGTCATTGTGTCAGATGGGCTCCCGACAGGACTTCTGCTCTTACAATGAGTGAAGTGGGGAGCCATTGCAAGGTTTTGAGCAAAGAAGAGCTTGGACAACATGTGTACTAACAAGATCTTCCTGCCTGCAGGAAGATCTTATTATAAAGGAGTAAAAGGGAAAGCTTGATGCCAGAGAGGATAGCGTCCTAGGCCTGAGCCCTGATACTCTTAAATATGAGAAAGCTGGAAAGATGAGAAGGATTCAACACAGGCATCTTGAGAAGGAGACAGGCGGAAAACTAGGCCTGGGTGAGGTTTGGGGAGCCAAATGAAGAAGGCAGCAGGGAGAAAGGAGTGTTCAACTGCAGTGCGTCAAATGGGGTGAAGAATGACTGCTGACCTTTGAACAATGTGGAAGTCACAGGGGACCTTACTAGAGCAGTTTTAGGGGATGTACATGGAAAGCGGAGCTTAAATTTGGATTGGTGGGAGTTCAGGAAAGAATGGGAGGGAGAAACTGGAGATTACAAATACCAGCATCTTTTTTGAGGACTGGCTTTTTTCTGTGTATACACATAGTCTAGTCTTATTTTGATTTTACCAGAAAATGGGCCATTCTACTTAAAAGGCTGTCTTTTTAAAAAACACATTGTAGTCTTTGAAAAAGTGGTTTTCAAAGACTGTACAATGTTAATATCTTTTAGTCAATTAACATGATGGAAAATCTTGCTCTACTAGAATGACAAATCTGGAGAATGAATTTACATAAGGTTATGTTATACTAGTGATCACTGACATTGCAGGGTGAAATGTGTACTCCATGTCCCTTAAATACTGGAAATGCATACACTGAATTCTGTATGGCTTTTATGGCATTTCCTCTTTTCAGTGATTCAGGATAGGAAAACTAGAGTCACCTTTGGTTCTTTTGGCTTCCTCATATGGCATTGAATTGATAGAGCAGTTGGCGTGGTACAGTGGACGGGACAAGCACTGAGCGAGGTGTCAGGAGTCAGGATCTGGATCCAGCTCCACTGCCGTGTTTCCAGGTGCTACAGGCCTTTGTGCAAAGTGCTTCAGCTTTTAATTCAGTTTTCTCTTCTGAAAAATGGCAGTGTTGAATTGGATGATTACTGAGGCCGTTTTCAGCTCTGATACTATTTGAATTGCATAAAGTCACAGCTTTTACTTCCTGGTTCCCTTTTATGAGATGGAGTCTCATTTTGTCATCCAGGCTGGAGTGCGGCCCTGTGATCTCAGTTGACTGCAGGCTCAGCCTCCCAAGTAGCTGGGATTATAGGCGAGCACCACCACACCCAGCTAATTTTTGTATTTTTAGTAGAGACAGGGTTTCGCCATGTTGGCCTGGCTGGTCTCAAACTCCTGATCTCAGGGCATCCACCTGCTTTGGGTTCCCAAAGTGCTGAGATTACAGGCGTGAGCCACAGCGCCTGGCCACTTTCTGGTTTCTACTTTATCCTCATAATTTCTTTCTTGTTATTTGAACAGGGGTTAACGACTCAGAGAAAGAAACAACTTTACTATGGCCTATAATATTGATGGAAATACTTCAACCTGAAAGGTTAAAATAAAGCACTCCCTTTTGTGGAGGATGACTTTGGCTGTATTTAATCAGTGTACTTTGTGCTCAGTCTTAGTAGAACATATCAAGTATCTCGACTGGCTACACAGCCTGGTGTCAGTTTAACTCCTTCTGCCACTGTAGCATAAAGGGATGTCAGTTGAACTCTTTCAGCCACAGTAGCATAACGGGAAATTACTTTCACTTGAGTTCTCTTTATGTGCAGTCATTGTGTCTGCATTTGTATTGTATTATCTTTCTCATTTGGCTTTCTGATAAAACAGAGAATCAATTTTTTAGTGATTTCTGCCTAGCAGAGATAAGTACCTGTTTATTTTTCTTGGCCTTTCCTGGTTTCATATATAGAATTTATTCACTTGTTATTAAATTTTCAATTAGATGATAAAAGTTTAAGGTTTTTAAAATATGATCTTAACCATTAAACGATGAGTCGGGAGAGAAATATAGAAAAAAGTAACCATGTGAAAATTATTCCCAAGGAAAAGCAAGTATTGTTATATGGCTGCGTATTGGCTCTTTTACTAAAATGTCTTCTGAATGAAAAGAACATGTGAAGTTACAACACATGTATACATCAATGAAAATAAAACATATCTTTATATCATAACTCATTTCATACTCTCAGAGAAGCTACTTCACTGTAACAATGAAGTTGATATGATACCTGACTGTATAATAAAAAACAGCACTTTAAGTGTGTATTTACAAACATACATAGACATACACTCTTTGTCTTTGAAAATACCTACTTTCATCTGAGCAAATAAATCCCCTAATAGCAGCAAGAGGGAAGAAAACATTAACTCAATCATTATCATTTAAGCTTGCCTCACTTTTTGCTATCTCTGTTACGATATTTTCAGTTACTTAATATGACTGTTTAAGATGGTTTGGAAATCTTTGTGAGATGAAGTACAAGATATTGAGTGGATAAGATGGCATATTTACATATTTTTGCTAACTATTGTATTGTAAAATATTTTTATTTGATCCTACTGAAAGAGCTGAATAGAAGACAGAATAGCCTGATTATTGCTGGAGAATTTCTGTGTTCCCTGCAATGATTCCAGAAGCTTGCACACTTCATCAGTATTATTGTAATTCTTTGGCTGCAGGATATTTGGCAGCTGTTGCACCCCACTGGCAAATCCTATTCATACTTCTTTCCCATTCACCATTGCCATTGGAGAATTGATTTCTCTCTCCTCTACTCTAACCTTTCCCAATTCATTTTGGATTGTTCAATGTGAAACATTTTAATTTCATATCATACAGCTATTCAGCTTACAATCCCTTTTTTTAACCTGTCACCAGGGCAACAGCATAGCATGCTTTCTTTAGGCAATCAAGTTTTTATTTCACATGCTTAATGTTGCATTAAATGTTTGCATTTTGTTTAACCCCCCTTAAATACTTTGAACTCTGGATATGTTTTATAGGGTAATGAAATCCTTGATTTTTGAATTGAAACCAAATCAACACCATCAGTGCATCTATAATAAAATGTCAAAAGATTAATTTACATAATACAAAGATTATTATTAAAAATCCAAGTTAGCTGATCTGTGTAAGGCAATTTTCTGTAGGTAATGGAGGAATATTTGTATATATTATAATATTTGTGTTCAGCCTTGTTCAAAAAAGGATTGACAAGTGCTTTAGAGATTTGTCAGTAAGTAAAAAACTTAGAAGAGGAATAAAATTGGTGCAAATGGGAAAATATATCTTTTGAAGTCATTACTTCATTTTTCAGCATAATTCTTTTTTCTCTGTTTATATATATGAAAATTTGATTACTTGAATTTTCAGTATAATACTTTAATATCTGTGTATATGAAGGCCATAATGACTTAGGCATGTGACGATGGGTGAAGTAACAAGACGTACTAGAGTGAGATTAGACATCTGGGAGATCCATGTGGGCACTGTATGCTTTAACATCTCTTCATCAGTTTACTTTAGAACTACCTTTTCCTTAAATAATTTAATAATAATAGATTAGTGAAGATACAAATGCATATGTTTAGATATTGATTATTTGACTTGCATTGGATAGACCTCAATTTCCCTTTACAGAGCCACTTAGTCATCTTTTCAGCCTTATCCCCAATAATACTTTCAATGAAATTTGTTCTGTAAATAAATCCTGTGATATATGGAAAATACTAAGAAGTGTGTAACACAAGGAAAAGCAGAGACTAGTAAACCATGTTGTTTGAAAGCATTGTTGTTTTAAAGGGTATTGTTAGTATATTAGCTGTTTAAGTGCCCTTTAGTGTTTAAGTGCACTAAAGCTTTCACATTAATCTACAGGGTAAACACTGATATCAGGGTAAGCACTGATTTAAGCTACCTATTCTTTTCTTTTAAACCATCTTTTAATAAGTTTTTTTTTGACATTCAATGTATGTATGTTTATGAATTATCTTGTTCTTGATTTGGTTTTCTTTGGAAATTCTGGTCTCTTACAGTGTATCAGACTATTTAGATATGTTGAGTCTTCATATGTAACTAGTGGCCCTGAATGTAGATAAGATTGATCTGGATGACCAGTGTTCTGATTATCCACTTCACAAACATCACCTTCTTTCAGTAAGTTTCTCAATATATATTTTAATGATGATAAGCTTTTAACTTCAGAGTTAAAATTATCAGACATTCCAAAAATAACAAATAGTACTCCATGTGATAAAGATGCATGTACTTACAGTGATAATGAAACAGTCTTTGACCTTTAGGAACCTTAACACCAAATGGGATAGATAGACACTGAGCAGATAGTTAACTATTCTGAAGAGTATAAAAGGGGAAAAGTCCAGATTGTTGTCCTGAGGAAGGGGAAGGAATCTCATTTCCAGATTTTCCACATAATTTTATCTAAGATGTCAGTTTTCAACAAAAAGTTATAAGATATGTAATGAAACATAAAAGTATAGTTCATTCACAGAATAAAAATAAGCCAATAGAAACATCCAGGAGAGAGCCTAAATGTTGAACTTATTACACGACACCCTTAAATAACCTGTTGTAAATACGTTCAAGAACTAAAAGAAATGAGGTGTGAAGAAATAAAGGACAGTGTGGCAACTATGTTTCACTAAACAAAATGTCAATAGAGAGATAGAAATGATAAAATAGCAAATAAAAATTTTTGAGATGAGAAGTACAGTACCTAAAATGAAAAAGTACATTAGATGGACTCAGCAGATTTGAGCTAGCTGAAGAAACAGTCTGCAGATTTGAAGATAGGTCAATTGAGATTATCCAGTGTGAAGAACAGAAAGAAAAATGGCAAAAAAAAAAAAAAAACCACCCCAAAAACCCAGAGCCTCAGAGATTTGTGGGACACAATCATTGTATCAGTATACATGTACTGGGAGTCCCAGAAGAAAAGGAGAAAGATGCAAAAAGAATATCTAAAGAAATCATGGTCAGAAATGCCTTAAATTTCCTGCCCGTTCAAGAAGCTTGATAAAATCCAAGTAGAATAAACTCAAAGAGATCCACACCTACATGTATCATAGTCAAACTGTCAAAAACCAAAAAGAATCTTGAAACAGCAAGAGTACAATGATTCATCACGTAAAAGGATCCTACACAAAATTGGGAGGTCACTTTTCATCAGACACCATGAAAGCTAGAAGAGAAAGAGATTGTATACATAAAGTGCTGGGGGGAAAATGCCAACCCAAAATTTTATGGGTAACAAAACTGCCCTTTAAAATTAACATAATAACATTCCCAGGTAAACAAAAACCTCAGAGAATTTGTTGCTGGAAGACCTGCACTACAAGAAATATGAAAGGAAGTTCTTCAGACTGGAATGAAAGGATACTGAACAGTAACTTAAATATACATGAAGATATTAAGAGTACTGGTAGGCCAGGCACAGTGACTCATGCCCGTTATCCTAGCACTTTGGGATGACAAGGTAAGTGGAACACCTGAGGTCAGGAGTTTGAGACCAGCCTGGCCAACATGGTGAAACCTCATCTTTACTAAAAATACAATAAGAAAAAATTAGCTGGGCATGGTGGTGGTACATGCCTGTAATCCCAGGGATGCTGAGGCATAAGAATCTCTTAAACCTGGAAGGCAGAGGTTGCACTGGGCCAAGATCATGCCACTGCATTCCAGCCTAGGTGACAGAGCAAGACTGTCTCAAAAAAAAAAAAAAAAAAAAGCACTGGTAAAGAAAACTACATTGGTAAACATAAAATAAATGTGTTTTTTACTTCGTAAGATTTTTTTTCTGATTTAAAAGGTGACTGCATAATGTAATAATTGTAAATTGTTGTGCTGGGCACACCGTGTACACAGGGGTCATTTATATGACAATAAAAAGACAAAAGAGGGTGGAGCAAATGAAGCTATGTTGAAGTACATTTTCTGTATACTATTCCAATTAAGTTAGCATCAACCCAACCGATATTGTTTAAAGGTAATGTGATGGCTGGGCGCGGTGGTTCATGCCTGTAATCCCAGCACTTTGGGAGGCTGAGGTGGGCAGATCACAAGGTCAAGAGATTGACATCATCCTGGCCAACATGGTGAAACCCTGTCTCTACTAAAAATACAAAAATTAGCTGGGCGTGGTGGCTGATGCCTGTAGTCCCAGCTACTCAGGAGGCTGTGTCAGGAGAATCACTTGAACCTGGGAGGTGGAGGTTGCAGTGAGATGAGATCATGCCACTGCACTTCAGCCTGGAGACAGAGCAAGACTCTGTCTCAAAAAAAAGGTAAAGTGATAATTGTAATGCTCAGGGTAACCACTAAAAAAATAACTTTAAAAAATAGTAATATTAGTAAAAGAAAAATCAAGGGAATTAAAATAAGACGTTGATTTAAAACAAGGCAATAATGGAATAGAAGGAGAAAAAAGATATGACATATAGAAAGTAAAAAGCAAAATGGTAGATGTGACTCCTACTTGATGGATAATTAATTATATTAAATATAAATGGTTAAACATATCAAGTACAGATACCAACAAAATAGATTTTAAAATATGATCAAACCATATGGTTTACAAGAGACACAGTTTAGATTCAAAGGCATAAATAGGCCAAATATGAAAAGATGGAAAGAAGTATCAGACAGACATTATATTTGTAATATTATTATAAGTATTTTATTACTAATAATGCCAATGTCAGACAAAATAGACTTTTTTTTTTTTGAGACAGGGTCTTGCTCTGTCACCCAGGCTGGAGTGCAGTGGCGTCATAGGTCACTGCAAGCTCAAACTCCTGGGCTCAGGCAATCCTCCTGCCTCAGTCTCCTGAGTAGCTGGGACTAGAGTGCATGCCCTAACACTTGGCTATTCTTTTTGTTTGTTTTTAAGTAGAGATGAGGTCTTGCTTTGTTACCTAGGTTGGTCTCAAACTCCTGGGCTCAAGTGATCCTCCCACCTCAGCCTCCCAAAGTGCTAGGATTATAGGCGTGAGCCAAAACACCCAGCCTTTTTTGTTTTGTTTTGTTATCAACAGACAGGGTCTTGTTCTGTCACTCAGGATAGAATGCAGTGGTATGATTATAGCTCACTGCTGCCTGTAATTCCTCAGCTCATGTCATCCTCCTACCTTAGCCTCCCAAGTTACTAGGACTACAGGTGTACCCCACCATACCCAGCTAATTTTTAAAAATCTTTTTAGAGGTAGATTTTTTCTGTATTGCCCAGGCTGGTCTTGAACTGCGACCTCAAATGCCGGGCCTCAAGTGATCCTTCTGCTTTAGCTTTCTAAGTAGCTGAGATTACAGGCATGAGCTACCAAGATAAAATATTGTTCCAGACAAAATAATTGCTAGAGACAGAGGGATATTTTATAATGATAAAAAGGTCAATCCATTACAGAGCTATAACAAGTATAAACATATATGTACCTAATAACACAGTTCCCAAATATGTGAAGCAAAACTGAGACAAAGAGAGAAATAGACAATTTAATAATATACCACTTTGAAAAATCGATAGAACAACTAGACAGAATATCAGCAAGGAAGTAAAAGTGTTGGACAGCCCTATAGACCAAATAGACCTAACACACATCTCTAGGATAATCTCTCCAATGCAGCAGAATATACCTGTCTCAAGTGCATGTGTAACATTCTCCAGGCTAGACCATATTTACCATACCATAGCATACCATACACTAAGCCAAAAAACAAGCCTTAATAAATTTAGTAGAATTGAAATCATACATAGTATGTTTTCTGACCACAAATTAAATGAAATTAGAAATCAACAACAAGGGAAATTTGGGAAGTTCATAAATATGTGGATTTAAGCAGTATACTCGTATATAACCAATAGATTTAAAAAATTACAGAGGAAACTAGAAAATATTTTATGATTAATATAAACAACACCACACCCAAAAACATGTGGGCTGCACATAAAGCAGTGCTTAGAGGGAAACTGAGAGCTGTAAATTCACGTATTAAAAAAAGAAGAGGCTGGTATGGTGGCTTATGTTTGTAATCCTAGCACTTTTGGAAGGTGAGGTGAGCAGATTGTTTGAGCCCACTAGTTCAAGACCAGCCTGGGTAACATGACCAAACCCCATCTCTACAAATAATACAAAAATTAGCTGGGCATTGTGGCACATGCCTGCAGCCCCTGCTACTTGGGAGGGTGAGGTCAGGGGATTGCTTGAGCCTGGGAGGCAGAGGTTGCAGTGAGCCAAGATCGTACCACTGCACTCCAGCCTGAATGGCAGAGTGAGACCCTGTCTCAAAAAAAAGGAAAAAAAAAAAAAAGCTAGATGTGGGTTTGATAGCTCATGCCTGTAATCTCAATTCTTCAGGAGATTGAGACTGGAAGATCACTTCAGCCCAGAAGTTTGAGACTAGCCTGGGCAACATAGGGAGACCCCCATCTCTACAAATAATAATAATGATGATAATAATTTTAGCCAGGTATGGTAGCACATGCCTGTAATCCCAGCTCCTCTGGAGGCTGAGGTGAGAGGATCGATTGAGTCCAGGAGATCAGGGCTACAGCAGTGAGCCGAGATCATGCCACTACACTCCTGCCTGGCTGACGGCATGAGACCATGTCCCCAAAGAAAAGAAAGAAGGAAAAAGAAATCAATCAACTTATCTTTCACTTTGGGAAACAAGGAAAAATAGAGCAAACTAAACCCCAAAACAGTGGGAATAAAATACTGAAAAACTAGAGTAGACATAAATGACATAGATACTAGAAAACAATAGAAGAAATCAATAAAAGCAAAATATGGTTCTTGGAAAGATCACAGAAAAGACAAACCTGTAGATAGGCTGACCAAAAGGAAAAGAAAACTCAAATTGTAAAATCTGGATTATTAGGGGGTATACTTACTGACCTTACGGAAATTAAAATGATCGTAAAGAATACTGTGAACAATTGTCTGCCAACAAACAAGATAACTTAGATAAAATGGAGAAATTCTTAGAAAGATACAGACTGCTGACACTTTCTCAAGAGAAAGTAAAAAATCCGAATAGATTTATCATAAGTAAAGAGATTGAACTAATCATTGCAAAACTTCCTAGAAAGAACTCAGGACCAGATGACTTCACTGGTTAAAACAGTTAAAGGTAAATTACTTAATACGAATCCTCACAAACTATTCCAGAATCCCAATTTACAAAACCAATATTATCATGATTCAAAAACCAAATAAATCATTGCAAGACAAAACTGAAGACTGATACCCTTCCTAAGTATTAATGGAAAAATTCCCAACAAAATAGTGGCAAACTGAATCCAAGAATATATACAGTGACATACATTATAACCAAATGAAGTTTCTCCTAGGGATACAAGGTTGGTTTAACAGACAAAAGTCAATCAATGTGATACATCATATTAATAGAATAAAACACAAAAACCACAGGATAATCTCAAATGCAAACAAAAACAAAAAAAAACCTGACAAAATCCAACAGCTTTTCATGATTAAAAAAAAAAAAAAACACTCAACCTACTTGGGATAGAAGGCAACTTCCTCAGACTGATGAGGAGTATCTATAATAAACCCACACCTAAAAATAAAGGCATCTAGATTGGAGAGAAGTCAACTTACCTCTTTTTGCAGATAAGATGATCTTATATGTAGAAAATTTTGAGGAATTCTCAAACAAATCTGTTAGAACTAATGAGTTCTGCAAGGATACAGGATACAAGAATGATATGCAGATATCACTTTTGTTTTTATACAGTGGTATTGTACAAGCCAAAAATAAAATTAACAAAACTATACAGCACTAAAATGTATACAGTACTTAAATATAAATGTTTAAAAAGAAATGTAACACTGAAAACTATAAAATGTTCAAATAAAGATGACCTAAATGAAAAACACCCTGTATTTTGAATCGGAAGACCTAATATTGATCACCAAATTGGTCTACAGATTCAGCACAATCCTTATTAAAATCCCAGCTGCATTATTTTTGAAAAAATAGACATCTGATTCCAAAATTCAAGAAAATGCCTATGCATTATAAAAGAGGAATAAAGTTGGGAGGCTCCTACTTCCCTATTTCAAAACATTACAAAGCTACAGTAATCAAGACAAAGTGGTACTGGCTTAAGGATAGACATCTTAATCAATGGAATAGAGTCAAGACTCCAGAAATAAATTGTTATGGTTAGTTGAATTCAGTAAGGGTAGAAAGAAAATTCAATGAGTTAAGATTAATCTTTTCAGTAAATTCTGCTTAGGCAATTGGATATGCACATGGAAAAGAATGAAGTTGGTCTCCTTCCTCACGGCATACACAGAAATGAACTTTAAGAATCATAGACCTAAATGTAAGAGCTCATACAACAAAATTGTTAGAGGAAAACATAGGAGTTAATCTTTGTTAACTTTGGTTAATCATTTCTCATATAAGATGTCAAAAGTACAAGCAACAAAAGAATAAATAGATAAATTGGATGTCAGAATTTAGAACTTATGCTTACAAAGGATACGATGAAAAAAATAAAAAGATCCCTCAAAATGGGAGATAATATTGGCAAATCATATATATTTAAGAGTGTGTTTTGTCTAGTATGGGGAATTCTTGCAACTTAATAAGAGGACAAATGACCCAATTAAAAGATGGGCAAAGGACGTGAATAAAAAAATTTTCAAAAAAGGTATAGAAATGGCCAATAAGGTCAGAAAAGATGCTCTGTATCATTAGTTGATAGGAAAATGCAAGTCACAATGAGATACCACTTCACACCCACGAGGATGGCTGCAATAAATACACAGTAGTTGGTGAAGATGTGGAGAAATGGGAACCTTACATGTTCTGGGTGGGAATTTATGACTACAGTGATATGAACTTGGAAGTAATTTGACAGATTCTTAAAATATTAGACGATTACCACATGACCTAGCTATTCCTCTCCTTGGTATATACCCAAGGGAAATGAAACTGTGTGTCCACAGAAATATTGTACACAAATGTTCATAGTGGCATTTTTCATAATAGCCAAACAGTGGAAACAACCCTGATATCCTTCAAATGATGAATAAGTATATAATAGTAAATAAAATGTGGTATGTTCATAGAATGGAATATTTTTCAGCAATAAAAATAAATGAGGTATTGATATGTTCTGCAACATAGATGAATTCTGCAGAAATGCTAGGTGAAATAATTCAGTCACAGTAGATCACAAATTTTCCCACAATAAGCAAGACTATAGAAATTGAAGGTACATAGTAGTTGCTTAGGGCTGAGGAGGGGAATGTGAAGTAACTGCCCACATATCTAATGTTTCCCTTATGAGGCAATGAAAACGTTTTAAAGTTGCTTGTGGGGATGGTTACGTGACTTTGTGAATATACTAAAAACCATTAACGTGTACACTTCAGATGGGTTAAATGTATGATATGTGAATTTCATCTCAGTTAAACTGTTTAAAATGTTTCTAGTTTGTTATGCATTTTATATTTAACAATTTATTTTCTTAATGGTATAATAGAAGCTCAAATTTTAGGAATTAGGCATTTTTTCCTTCTAGTTTGATGGAGTCTTTAAGAATATTTCTTCTCTCAATTTAGTGCAAGAATAGCTTTTGGAAGTAGCAATGTCAAGTGTTCCTGGGCTACCACCTGGAAGATGGAAATAGTAAATGTATGTGAACCCATGTTCTGTCTTTTCTTTCCTCATCTGCCTTGGAATGCAAGTGATACAAAGTTAAAACAACACAGAAAATTTTCAGTTTCCATAATGGTAGTGTAATTTAACTGCCTGCTGTAATAAAAGTCAGTACTTTTCAGAGGGAGATAGCATGATGAGTAGAGTCCAACAACATCACCACAATACAGTTTACAATAAAAATTTACGTGGCATGCAATTTAAAAAATTTTTAAAAACCCATAATCAAGAGAAAAAGCAGTCAACAGAAGTCAACCATGAGATTACTAAAATGTTAGATTCATGAGTAAGAGCTCTAAAGTAGCTATTAAAATCATTTCAAGTATTAAAAGATGAAAGTGAGGGAAAAAATAGAGAATATCAGCCTAGAAATGGAAATTAAAACACATTACTAAGTGGAAATTCCAGATCTAAAATGTCCTATATCTGCAACGGATAATTTGCTGGATAGGCTGAAAAGCATACTGGTGATGGTAGAAGAAGGAATAGGTAACCTTGAAGATAGAAGAATAGAGATTATGTAATGTGAAAAAAGAGAAAGAAAAATATGTTTTAAAAAATTGAAGAGACACAAAAGGACACAAAGTTTTGGAGGTAAGATATGTTTATTACTTTGATTGTGGTGATGGTGTAATGACCGTATGCATATGTCCAAACTAATCAACTTGTGTGCATTAAACATACAGTTTTTAAAAATGTCAAATACACCTCAATACAGCTGTTTAGCTAAGGTGGACAGATCACGTAAGGTCAGGAGTTTGAGACCAACTAGCCAACATGGTAAAACCTTGTCTCTACTAAAAATACAAAAAATTAGCCACGTGTGGTGGTGCATGCCTGTAATCCCAGCTACTGGGGAGGCTGAGGCAGGAGATTCACTTGAACCTGGGAGGTGGAGGTTGCGGTGAACTGAGATCTTGCCACTGCACTCTAGCCTGGGCGACAGAGTGAGATTCCTTCTCAAAAAAAAACAAAGCTGTTTAAAAAAATGGAAGGGTCAGGCACGGTAGTTCACGCCTGTAATCCCAGCCCTTTGGGAGGCCGAGGCGGGCGGATCACGAGGTCAGGAGATCAAGACCATCCTGGCCAACATGATGAAACCCCATCTCTACTAAAAATACAAAAAAAAAATTAACTGGGCATGGTGGTGCATGCCTGTAGTCCCAGCTA
>CAUYLG010057783.1:0-108294 GCA_963573385.1 Cacajao melanocephalus | reverse complement strand
CCACACTGTCTTCCACAATGGTTGAACTAATTTACACTCCCATCAACAGTGTAAAAGTGTTCCTCTTTCTCCACATCCTCTCCAGCATCTGTTGTCTCCAGATTTTTTAATGTTCGCCATTCTAACTGGCATGAGATGGTATCTCAGTGTGGTTTTGATTTGAATTTCTCTAATGACCAGTGATGATGATCATTTCTTCATATGTTTGTTGGCCTCATGTATATCTTCTTTTGTAAAGTGTCTGTTCATATCCTTCGCCTACTTTTGAATGGGCTTGTTTTTTTCTTGTAAATCTGTTTTAGTTCTTTGTAGATTCTGGATATCAGCCCTTTGTCAGATGGGTAGATTGCAAACATTTTTTCCCATTCTGTTGGTTGCCGGTTCACTCTAATGACTGTTTCTTTTGCTGTGCAGAAGTTATGGAGTTTGATTAGGTCTCATTTGTCTATTTTGGCTTTTGTTGCCAATGCTTTTGGTGTTTTGGTCATGAAGTCCTTGCCTACACCTATGTCTTGAATGGTTTTGCCTAGATTTTCTTCTAGGGTTTTTATGGTGGTAGGTCTTATGTTTAAGTCTTTAATCCATCTGGAGTTAATGTTAGTGTAAGGTGTCAGGAAGGGGTCCAGTTTCTGCTTTCTGCACATGGCTAGCCAGTTTTCCCAACACCATTTATTAAACAGGGAATCCTTTTCCCATTGTTTGTTTTTGTCAGGTTTGTCAAAGATCAGATGGTTGTAGATGTGTGATGTTGCCTCTGAGGCCTCTGTTCTGTTCCATTGGTCTATATCTCTGTTTTGGTACCAGTACCATGCTGTTTTGATTAGTGTAGCCTTGTAGTATAGTTTAAAGTCTGGTAGTGTGATGCCTCCAGTTTTGTTCTTTTTGCTTAGAATTGACTTGGCTATGCGGGCTCTCTTTTGGTTCCATATGAAGTTTAAGGTGGTTTTTTCCAGATCTATGAAGAAAGTCATTGGTAGCTTGATGGGGATAGCGTTTAATCTGTAAATTACTTTGGGCAGTATGGCCATTTTCACAATACTGATTCTTCCTAACCATGAGCATGGAATGTTTCTCCATCTGTTTGTGTCCTCTCTTATTTCGTTGAGCAGTAGTTTGTAATTCTCCTTGAAGAGGTCCTTTATGTCCCTTGTTAGTTGTATTCCTAGGTATTTTATTCTCTTTGTAGCAATTGTGAATGGTAGTTCATTCTTGATTTGGCTCTCTTTAAGTCTGTTATTGGTATATATGCTTGTGATTTTTGCACATTGATTTTGTATCCTGAGACTTTGCTGAAGTTGCTTATCAGTTTCAGGAGATTTTGAGCTGAGACAATGGGGTCTTCTAAATATACAATCATTTCATCTGACAAGAGAGACAATTTGACTTCCTCCTTTCCTAACTGAATACTCCTTATTTCTTTTTCTTGCCTGATTGCTCTGGCTAGAACTTCCAATACTACATTGAATAGGAGTGGTGAGAGAGGGCATCCTTGTCTAGTGGCAGATTTCAAAGGGAATGCTTCCAGTTTTTGCCCATTCAGTATGATATTGGCTGTTGGTTTGTGGTAAATAGCTTTTATTATTTTGAGATATTTTCCATCAATACCTAGTTTATTGAGGGTTTTTAGCATAAAGGGCTGTTGAATTTTGTCAAAGGCCTTCTCTGCATCAATTGAGATAATCATGTGTTTTTTGTCTTTGGTTCTGTTTATGTGGTGAATTACATTTATAGTCTTGCTTATGTTGAACCAGCCTTGCATCCCCAATATGAAGCCTACTTGATCATGGTGGATAAGCTTTTTGATGTGCTGTTGTAACTGGTTTGCCAGCATTTTATTGAAGATTTTTGAATCTATGTTCATCACGGATATTGGCCTGAAGTTTTCTTTTCTTGCTGAGCCTCTGCCGGGTTTTGGTATCAGTATGATGTTGGTCTCATAAAATGATTAGGGAAGAATTCCCTCTTTTTGGATGGTTTGGAATAGTTTCAGAAGGAATAGTACCAGCTCCTCTTTGTATGTGTGGTAAAATTTGGCTGTGACCTCATCTGGACCTGGGCTTTTTTTTGGGGTGGTAGGCTCTTAATTGCTGCCTCAACTTCAGCCCTTGTTATTGGTTTATTCATGGTTTTGGCTTCTTCCTGGTTTAGGCTTGGGAGGATGCAAGTGTCCTGGAATATATCCATTTCTTCCAGGTTTACTATTTTATGTGCATAGAGTTGTTTGTAATAATCTCTGATGGTGGTTTATATTTCTGTGGACTCTGTGGTGATATCCCCTTTATCGTTTTTTATTGCATCTATTTGATTATTCTCTCTTTTCTTTTTTATTAATCTGGCTAGCGGTCTATTTTGTTGATCTTTTTGAAAAACCCAGTTCCTGGATTTATTGATTTTTTTGAAGGATTTTTTGTGTCTCTATCTCCTTCAGTTCTGCTCTGGTCTTAGTTATTTTTTGTCTTCTGCTAGGTTTTGAGTATTTTTGATCTTGCTCCTCTAGCTCTTTCAATTTTGATGACAGGGTGTCTATTTTAGATCTTTCCTTGTTTCTCATGTGGGCACTTATTGCTATATATTTTCCTCTAGAAACTGCTTTAAATGTGTCCCAGAGATTCTGTTACGTTATGTCTTCCTTCTTGTTGGTTTTGAAGAACATCTTTATTTCTGCCTTCATTTCACTGTGTATCCAGTCAACATTCAAGAGCCAGTTGTTCAGTTTCCATGAAGCTGTGCAGTTCTGAGTTAGTTTCTGAATTCTGAGTTCTAACTTGATTGCACTGTGGTCTGAGAGACTGTTTGTTATGATTTCCATTCTTTTGTATTTGCTGAGGAGTGATTTACTTCCAATTATGTTGCCAATTTTAGAGTAGGTGTGATATGGTGCTGAGAAGAATGTATATTCTGTGGATTTGGGGTGGAGAGTTCTTTAAATGTCTATTAGGTTTGTTTGGTCCAGGTCTGAGTTTAAGTCCTGGATATCCTTGTTAATTTTCTGTCTTGTTGATCTGTCTAATATTGACAATGGGGTGTTAAAGTCTCCCACTATTTTTGTGTGGGAGTCTAAGTCTCTTTGTAAGTCATTAAGAACTTACTTTATGTATCTGGGTGCTCCAGTATTGGGTGCGTATATATTTAGGATCATTAACTCTTCTTGTTGCATTGATCCTTTTACCATTATGTAATGTCCTTCTTTGTCTCTTTTGATTGTTGGTTTAAAGTCTATTTTATCAGAGATGAGAATTGCAACTCCTGCTTTTTTTTGCTCTCCATTTGCTTGGCAAATCTTCCTCCATCCCTTTATTTTGAGCCTTTATGTAACCTTGTATGTGAGATGGGTTTCCTGGATACAGCACACTGATGGGTTTTGGCTTTTTATCCAATTTGGCAGTCTGTGTCTTTTGATTGGGGCATTTAGCACATTTACATTTAGGGTTAGTATTGTTTTGTGTGAATTTGATCCTGCCATTTTGATGCCAGCTGGCTGTTTTGCCCATTACTTGTAGTTTCTTCATTGTGTTGATGCTCTTTACCATTTGTTATGTTTTTGGAGTGGCTGGTACTGGTTGTTCCTTTCCATGTTTAGTGCTTCTTTCAGGAGCTCTTATAAAGCAGGCCTGGTGGTGATGAAATCTCTGAGTAATTGCTTGTTTGTAAGGGGTTTTATTTCTGCTTCACTTATGAAGCTTAGTTTGGCTGGATATGAAATTCTGGGTTGAAAGTTCTTTTCTTTAAGGATGTTGACTATTGGCCCCCACTCTCTTCTGGCTTGTAGGGTTTCTGCTGAGAGATCTGCTGTGAGTCTGATGGGCTTCCCTCTGTGGGTAACCTGACCTTTCTCTCTGGCTGCCTTTAGCATTTTCTCCTTTGTTTCAACCATGACGAATCTGACAATTATGTGCCTTGGGGTTGTTCTTCTTGAGGAATATCTCTGTGGTGTTCTCTGTATTTCCTGGAGTTGAATATTGTCCTGCCTTGCTAGGTTGGGGAAGTTTTCCTGGGTAATATCCTTTCTTCTGCTTGGTCAATTTGGCTGTTGAAACTTGTGTATGCTTTGCGAAGTTCTCGTGTTCTGTTTCTCAGCTCCATCAATTCACTTATATTCCTCTCTAAGCTGTTTATTCTTGTTAGCATTTCATCAGATCTTTTTTCAATGTTCTTAGTTTCTTTGCATTGGGTTAGAATAAGTTCCTTTAGCTCAGGGAAGTTTCTTATTACCCACCTTCTAAAGCTTGATTCTGTCATTTCATCACACTCATTCTCCATCCAGCCTTGTTCCCTTGCTGGTGAGGAGTTGTAATCCCTTGTAGGAGGAGAGGTGTTCTGATTTTGGGTGTTTTCATCCTTTTTGCGCGGATTTCTTCCCATCTTTATGGATTTTTCCACCTGTCATCTTTGTAGTTGTTGACTTTCACATTGGGTCTCTGATTGGACGTCCAGTTTGTTGATGATGAAGTTATTTCTTTCTGTTTCTCAGTTTTCCTTCTAACAGTCAGGCCCCTCTGCTGTAGGTCTGCTGAGGTCCACTCCAGGCCCTGCTTGCCTGGGGATCACCTGCAGTGGCTGCAGAACAGTAAGGTTGCTGCCAGTTTCTTCTGCTATCTTTGTCCCAGAAGGATGCCTTCCAGATGACATTCTGAGCTCTCCTTTATGAGGTGACTCTTTGGATATATAGGGGTCAGGGAGCTGCAGGAGGAGATAGTCTGTCCTTCATAGGAGCTCACATGCTGGTCTGTGAGCTTCGTTATTCATTCAGAGCTGCTGGGCAGGTACGTTTAAGTCTGCTGCAGCAGAACTCATAAACGCCTTTTTTTTTTTTCCCCAGGTGCTCTGTCCCGGGGAGTTAAGGCTTTATTTATAAGTTTCTGTTGTGCTGCTGCCTTTTTTGAGAGCTGCCCTGCCCAGTGAGGAGGCAGCCTATTCGCAGTCCACTTGCAGAGGCTTTGCTGAACTGCTGTGGGTTCCACCCAGCTGCCATGTGAACTTCCCTGCAGTCCTGTTTATACAGGTATAGTTAGAACTGCCTCAGCAATGGCGGCCCTCCTCTGTAACGGCTGACTCTCTCTGTAATGGTGGGCTGCCTCAGCAATGACGGGCTCCCTTGGCAATGGCGGACTACCTCCGTAGTGGTGAACTGCCTCGGTAATGGTGGACGCCCCTCGCCCACACAGCTGGACCATCCCGGGTTCAGCTGTGCTGCTTGTGAAACTCTCAATCCAGAGCATTTCAGATTGCCGTTTTTTTGTGGGGGTGGGACCAGCCGTGCCTGATCACCTGGCTCCGTGACTCAGACCCACTTTGTTTTTTTTCAGTTGGATGGGCGACTCTTGTCTCCCAGGTGTTCCAGTCGCCTGTTGAAAAGGTGCCAGGATCTGTGTGATTTCCCATGTACTGGCTGAAACAGCTGCACGGAGATTCGTGGCACTTTTTTGCTCGGGAATCTCCTGACCTGGCTCCCTGTTTCAGTCCCCTTTTTTACCCATTGAATGGGCAACTCTGTCTCCCAGGAACTCCACTCACCAGCTAAAATGGCACCCAGACCCATGTATTTTATGCAGAGACCCGCCACGCCAGCCAAAACAGCTGCACTGGCTACCCATGGGGCTCCTCTGCCTGGGAATCTCCTGGTCTGTGGGCAATAAAAATGTCTGGAAATGCGGCATCCACTCACCCTCCGTTCTTTCACTGGGAGCTGCTATCCTGAGCTGCTTCTAATCAGCCATCTTGGATTCTGCTTGGGGAGAGATGTTTTAAGTACAAATCTGGATTCTGTCTCTTACTATGTGATTTTTATGTTTCTCAACCTCTCTGTGCTGCCATTTCCTAGGAGTCATGGCAATACCTACCTCATAGGATTGTTGTAAAGATTAGAGGAGGTGACAAATGCAGTGTTTAGAGCTTGGCACATAGTAAGCACTTTATAGAAGTGTTTGCTATTGTTGTCATCATCAGCAGCAGCAGCATTTATTGGAGGCTTATTCTGCGCCAGGCACTATATTGTTGCAGTTGCTGTTTGCAAATATTATATAACTTAATCATCATCCAGGTTGCTACTATTGAATACCAACTTTGCAAGGGAGAGAGTGGCTCAATAACTTGATTTGAGATCATACAGCTGTAAAGCCTTAGAGATTCAAACCCAAGTAGTCTGACTATAGATCCTGGTCTGTTAGCCAGTTTGTTATATTGTGGGACAGTGCACAATGCCCTGAGTGTCAGAAACTGGATTCCCAGCCCTAACTGGCCATGAACTACATTACCTTTATTTTCTGGAACCCAGTATAGCAGTAAATACATCGGACTAGATGTCATCTTGGGCCTCTTCCTGTTTGGGCATTTATTTTTGTCATTTTGTATTTCCCTAGGCTGTGTGAAGTCTCATTTTAATAGAAAGTGGTTACTTTTGCTAGTGCATTCTACCAGCCCAATCAAAATAACCTGGCCTCAAAGACCTTCCAAAATACTGTAGTGTTAATCATTTAGCACAAGTGGTTATAAGTGGCAAAACTACAAAAGGCTTAGAAGTCATCAGTAGATGGCATGATATCTTATCCCAGTATCTGTAAAATTCAATGAAATAGGAACCTTGGGAATCAACTCATCAGACACCCTTATTTTATGGACGATGGAACCAAAGTGGATAGCAAGATTTTCTGACCCAACTTGAGCACCCCGGCTGCTCTGAAAACTTCTCTCAGTAGCACGGACTATTCTCTATTAATTTTTGTACCCCAGCTCAGTGCCTGCTATTCATTCAGTAGGCTTTTGACATGCGTTAACTGTAGACTGCCTTTTGCAGACCACACATGTGAGATAATGGATACCAAGTAGTACCTGATCATGCTGGTCACGTGGTGGAACTTCAATAAATGATAGCTACCTGTAAATGTAGTATACAGATCTCATGATTTCTATTTTAGTTTCTATTTGTTAACATTACAAAATCCAAACTATTGTCATTTGTGATCGTGTAAGAAATGAATTTCCATTTATTTCTTAAAAATTCATGCAGGACTTACTTTATAATGTTTTCACATAATGCGCATGAAAATCCTATGAGGAAAGAAACATTGTTATCCACATTTTACAGGGGAGGAAGTGGAGGCTCTGAGAAGCACAGTAACTTGCCCAAGGTCACACAGTCAGTGAATGATAAAACTGGGATGGGTTGCAGGGAGTCTGGCTCTAGAGCCACTGCTCTTCTTCAGTACACAATGCTGCCCATTTTCCAAGGTCTATTTTTCATGAAGACAAATTGAATTTGTTCAGTGCAATGTCTAAAACATGATTTATTTACCCTGAAGTAAGATAAAGATCCACTGAGGGTCAGAGGAAGGCATTCTAATACTTGTAAATTGGACACATTGTAAAACAGTAAAAGCCAGAAAGAATGGCCAGTGTGTTCTATAACTCAGGATGCTGACACATCATCTATTTTGGGAAAGCTCAAGGAACTTCGACCCAGTCAAACTAACTCAAGTTGAGAGGAGTGAGGATATGTATAAAGTGCATGGTAGACACTTAGAATATGTTTATTGAATAAACAAAAGGAAAAAATTTATGAATAGTCACTCTAAATTAAAATGTATAAAGATGGGTTAATAGAGCTTTATATAACTTCTAAAATGAAGTGTTAGTTGATTTATTGAGGTAGACAGATCATAAATGAGTGCTTGAATTTGATTATGAAAGGTATTTTTAATATAGACACTCCCTCTGTGTATCAACTACCTGCCACGTTTTAATTACATGAGAAAAGAAGGGTAATGATGGAGTGTGAAATAGATTAGAGACAGGAGACTTCATCCTATTTAATATACAGATTTGCTCAGTAAATGAGTAGAAATGATGTTATTGGCTTCAGTTATATTTTTCATTTAACACTGTTAATGAATATATTGTGTGTTTGAGTAGCATCCACTTCAGTGGGGGTGCCAACTTAGCTTGGGGACTTGGAAGTACTTCCCATACTGAGAAAATCATGCTTCCATCTCTCAGTGCTTTGACTCTGTGGGCAGTTTTAATCCATTAGTTCAATCTATCCATCTGAAAAATTGCCAAAATGTTGTTTTTTAAAAGCACCATAAACATTTTAATGCAGAAAAACAAAAAACAAAAATTTATTTTTATTTCATGGTCAGTCCTAGGACATGACTCTCTAATGTCCTATTTGGTTTGAAACTTCCTGTGTTTTATGCCTTTGTTGAGAATGTAAATCATCATGGATGATTTTGGTATCATAATTACAGCAAATGATATGAATCAAGACTGCTATAAGGTTATACAATCTATTGGTCATATTTGCTTCAATTAAATCAGTATTTCTTAAGCACACAGTTAAGCATACTATGGTTTTTGTAGAAACTAAAGATTGTAGTAAAACAATCCTATATTTTAAGCACTCATAATTTACTAGGGGAAAAAACAGACATATAATTTTAATACTTTCCACAAATTACATATTTTAAAGAAGTATGGAAGTTGCAGAAAGAATAAATTAGCTAAAGTTAGAAGGCACTGGAAGACTTCCTGAGTTGAGTCTTAAAGGATGGATAAGGCCTTTTGTGTGGTGGTGAAAGCAGCAAAAGCAGTGTAATTTTATTCTGGAAGCTGGTAAGTTAAACTTGATTGGGGAGCCTTGGGCATAATGGTTTTAGTGTTGAGAGCTTAGGCCACTGGAGTGGAAAGAGGGGATGGGAACAGATGAGAATACAAGCTGACACTAGTAAAGTCAAACAGGCTGCAAATTATAGACTTTGGAGAGGTCAGACTGAGAAGCTTGAATTCCAATTATAAAGAAATTACTGTGCAACTTTATCCTTTTATTTGGACAGTATTCATGACCTTTTCCACTTATGAGAGTTTTCAGAAAACCAAAGTTATTTTTGTGTCCTAGAATAGAGAAGAATAATGTTAGAAAATCTCCCTGGAAATAATTTTGTCTTTGTATATCACACATAGCCTTTCACACAATAGCCATTCACAACTAAATGGAAATTTTAGTTCTTACTGGTCATGTGGCTGTGAGCTCTAAATAACTCTCAGAAATCTGAAGTTGTGACCACATTGCAAGGATCTGTTTATGCTTACTGAGTCATTAAGCAATCGTAGAAGAGCAGTAGCAAATACCAAGAACATGCTGCCACTGAGAACTTGCAGGTCAGTCCTTCCATGGTAGACAGGGGTGGGGTTACATGATTCAAACTATAGAAAGAACCAATAAATATGAGATGGTTTCCTATCAATTGGTTTGCCTGAGATTCATTAGTTAGGATTTCTAGGCTCAGAGTTGTTTGTAAATAATCTTTCTAGAATAACGTTTTCCACTAAGGATTTAATAATAACATTAAAGATACCATTTATTTGGTCACGCTAGTCACGTCACAATGTTCAACAGCTATACATGGCTAGTAGCTGCCATCTCAGAGCAGATACCGATCATTTCCATCGTGACAAAAACTGGTCCAGAACTTACTGTCCTACTTCTTAGATACATCTTGGATGGCATGGTAAGACCCTTGAACCAAAAAGTTCTTTGTTCCTAACCATACAACAATTTTCGCCTTTCCTTCCTGTGCCCCAGGCACTTCCCAAGACCCAGAGACCTGTGGGATTAAGATAGGAAAATGAACCAAAACCATTGTAATATAAAAAGGAGAAGAAAATTTCTTATAACCTGATTAATAGCCAAGATAACTACTATGATTTTTAATCAGCTCTGTACCTTTTCCACACATTCATTGTCTCTTTTCTTCCTTTCAGTATTCTTAATTGGAAAGGCAGTAAGCCTGTGCTACATTTTTCATCTTGCCTGTGAGGAGCGAGGTGGACTTTTGTTGAGTTAAGAGCTACATTGATGAGGGAGTTGCAGGGATTGTTTCTGAGCCATAATCTCCCAGCTTGTAAAATATACAGTTGGATCAGATGATATATAAGGTCTTCCACCTTCAAATAGTTTTTTTTTCTTTGAGACAGAGTCTGACTGTGTCACTCAGGGTAGAGTGCAATGGTGCAATCCCAGCTCTCTGCAACCTCCGCCCCCCAAGTTCAAGCAATTGTCGTGCCTCAGCTTCTTGAGTAGCTAATTTTTGTGTTTTAAATAGGGGTTTTGCCATGTTGGCCTGGCTGGTCTTGAATTCCTGACCTCAAGTGATTCACCTGCCTTGACCTCACATAATTTCTATGTGTGATTACTGGGTCTTCCATGTTCCCTAACCCAGAATGAGAAAGATGGACGTCTTTTTTCTTCTAGAAGTGTGAGAATTTGAGTGTGTATGTTTGCTCACTCTATCTGCTTAGGCAAAGATCTAATATATTAAGTGCCAGGGAATATAATGTGCCTTTTTACATTTCTAATCTTCATTCATTTAATTATTTAATAAATAGTTGGCCTGATTATCTATTGCTACACAACAAACTACCCCGAAATGTAGTGGCTTAATACAACAGCAATAATTTATTTTGCTCATGATTCTGCATCTTGGGCAGAGCTCAGGAAGGTGTCTTGTCTCTTTTACCTGATGTTTAGCACCTGCACTGGGAGACTCAAAGGCTTGGGGTATCTCAACAGCTGGGCCTGGAATCATCTCAAGATGTGTTTACTTACATGTATGAGTGCTTGATGCTGGCTGTCAGCTGGGATCTCAGCTGGCAGAACACCTACACAAAGCTCTTCCCTATGGGCTGGTTTGGGCTTGCTCTTAACATGGTAGCTAAACCCTAGAATATGTGTTCCATTTAAAGAAGGTGGAAGTACATAGCATTGTTATGACCCAGACTCAGAAGTCATATAGAATCACTTCCACTCTACTCTGTTGTAGGCAGACACAAAGTCCTGCCTAGATTCAAGCAGAGGGCACATAGGCTCCGCTTCTTCATTGGGGAGTTGTGAAGTTCTAGAGGAGTATGTGGAATGAGAGGTTATAGTGGGTTGAATAGTGACCCCCCCACACACACATGATATGCTCCTAATCCTTGGAGCCTGTGAATGTTACCTTACTTGGGAAAAGGGTCTCATCTAAATTAAGGATTGTGAGATGAGGAGATTATTCCTGGATTACCCATGTGGGTCCTCAATTCAATAACAACAAGTGTCCTTATAATGATGAGACAGAGGAAGATTTGGCACAGAAGAGGAGGAGGCAATATGATCAGAGAAGCAGAGATTGGCATGATGCGGCCACCAGTTAAGGAATGTTGATAGCCACCAGAATTGGGAAGAGACAAGGGATGTATTTTCATCCAGAGCCTCCAGAGGGCTTGGAATTCTGGCTTCTAGAACTTTGAGAAAATTTATTTTGTTTTAAGCTGAGAATTTTGTGGTAATTTGTCATCGTAGCCACAGAAAACTGATACCAAGATACTGCTATGGCCATTTTAGGAAAGTACAGTCTGGTGCAACAGTACCACCACTATCAATGCTATTAAGCACGGAAACACCACACCTTGTATTGAACATTGTTTGCACAATGTTAAGTGCTGGCTTCATTATCTCTTTCTCCTCACAGTGACCCTGTGAAGGGTACTATTATTTCCTCTTTCTATGCAAAGAAACTGAAGCACAGAAAGCTTAATTCACCTGTTCACCCTTTTTAGCTAGTGGGTAGCCACTTCAATATATATACTAAGGTATATCTAACTTCAAAGCTTATACTTTTAACTTTATCTGAAAACATTTGTTGTCAAAAAAGAAAATGAACGTCTCATAAACAGTAATGAATTTACTTGTATACTGTTCAGTGGCAATGATGGTCATTGTATAGCTAGGGTGAATGAGGAATGGGCATTTTAAAATGACTTCATTATTGGCTCAGCCATTGGTGACTCAAGCAGTTTTAGCCTCATGAATAATTTTAAGGGGTCATACTAACTACATAGCTGGTGCCTTTGTTAGAAGAATCATAATTTTGTTGCTTTGGAGATACTTTTGTTCTTCACTCAGTTACATGTAAACTGCTTGTTGCTTTGATAAATAAAGTTAAAGAATAGGAAAACAGTTCTCAGTAGGAGGGTGGTGTTGGAAATAAGGGCTTGGAGTTGCAAAAAAAAAAAAAAAACCAAGCATTTGAACAAAGAATTTCTCAGCAAGGCAAATTTACTTCTGCAGAAGGGTGTTGCTTATAGGTCTGTTTGCCATGAGAGCACACAAGACAAGGGAGGGAAGGGGTTTTTATTCCTAATGCAGTTAAGTCCCTGCTTCTGTGTCCTGTCCCCATTGGCTGGAGTCAGACTGCACAATCTAAGCTAACCCAAGTGGCTATTGTTTAAAATAAATATGGCTAATTAGGCGGGAAGGGAGAGGCTGTCTGTTATGGTACAAGGCATGTCAGGGTGTGGCAAAGGTGGGAGGGGCCATTTTGCAATAGTGGGCAATTAAGGATGCCAAATAAGGAATAGATATGGACTATAGATTAGGACTGGTGGGAAGGTTTTTTACTGTAACAAGGGGCAAGGAAGCACAAAGAACAAGGCAGTTAGGTTTGGAAAATAGGGAACAAAGAACAAGAAAGTGGAACAGCTGAACCTTTGAAGAAGAATTTACTATATCTAACAGACTTTCTGTTTATTGGAGAAACCTCACTGAATGATTGTGTAGATAAAAATCATGCATTTTAATTGGCTTTTAATTACCAGCCAACTTTATCAAGTACAGTACTTCCTAGGTCTCATGCCTAATGTGTTCTATGGTCAACCTCCCAACTTCAAAATATGTAAGAATGAGCAACAGATGGCAGAACTTGGCATTATTGACTTTCTGCAGAATCAGGCAAGTCACTGAGCCAGTATCCATGAGGTATGGGGTTAAAGACTCAGTGCATTCTGGTCCTGTGGCTAATCATCCAGTTTGGGTTGGCCAATGTCAGGAAATTTTGACCATTAATATACTAGGCTGTCATCTGCCATGTTAAATAACCATGTTTTCTCTCTTTCTTTCATAATCTCTTAATTACACGATAAAATAGGAAACATTGTCCCTAAAATCCAAGCATAGAGGAAAATTATCATTTGGGTCACTTGGTCACTCACTGGGTTAAGTCAGCTTTGTGCAATACATAGTTGCTTGCCATTTAATAAATGAATGCTTTATAGTTCACATAAGCAATTTAAGGTAGTCTAAATTGAAACCTGAATTTCAGTTCTTGGCAGGGAGGAGAGAGCAGAAATAATTTGTGTCTTGTTCATTCGCTAGTGGAGAGAGCCTTGTGCCTCTGACTTATTTCCTAGTCTACTCTAAATTAAGTGAATGGTTTCTATTGGAAATCCTCACCTCTTGGAGTCAATTATTACTATAGTTACTATCTATTGACAGCCTTACGAATGAGAAACAGTTGTTTTATTCAACACATGCTGGCTGAGTTCTTATGGTGAGCCAAGGATTATACCAAGTGCTTGCGGTATGGGAGTGAACAAGAGCAAATGCAGTTCCTCCTTCATGGAGCTTTCTGTCTAGTGGAGGAGGGATGAGAATTACTAACACAATTAAATAAATGTAAAAGAACAGCTAGAATAAGTGGATGGTTTAAAGAAGGTAGGAATGGGTGATTTGGCATAATTGAAGAGGGGCTTTTAAGTCAAGATGATTGCACAGATGCAGAAAGTGAAAACTGAACAAAGGAAGCCAAAATAAAATGAAGAAGTAGCCATCTAGTAGTGTTGTACATGGATCTGCAGAAAATCTGATGTTTCCTCCGGGGGAGGAGTCGACTGGTGCTGGCGGTGGTGGGAGGGGAGACAGGTGGGAGAGGGGTGGAAGGCAACTTTTTCGTGCTACCTTATGCTGTTGAACATTTGGTGAGGAGAATGCACTTATGTAATACTTGTGGGATTCAAGAAAATTTAAAAATAAGAAACTAAAAGGAAAGAGAGAAAAAGAAACATAAATAGAAGTAGGGACAAGTCATGACAGTTGCTTTCTTAAGGACTGTTTGGCTACCTTGTGGTATAATTGGTGACCTCACCTGTAAGGATAGAATCAGACTGTAATTCCCCATACTGAATATAAATATTTTATACGTTATGGAAAGGAAACTGGTTTATAGCAAGTCTTTTACTTTTTTCTTTGGAGTTGGTTTATAATAAGTCTTGCTTCCTTCATTGGTACAAAACAATATCTGGCTACTCACAGATACATCGACATTGACCTCAGGATTCACAGGTTGATTATTGTCATGAATTACTAGGATAACAAGTATTAAGACCTTATTCTGTGCCAGGTATGATACTGAGCATTTAACATAGGGTTTATTATCTAATCTCTGTAACAACCCTAGAAAATGAGTCCTATAATTACCCGCTATTCCCAGACAAGGAAATTAAGGCTTAGAGAAGAGGTCAAGTCACTTTCCCATGGTTGTAGTAAGGCACAGAGCTGGGATATAAAACCATCCTAGACCCAGAACTCCTAACAGCTGTTCCACACATCCTCCCAGATGCTCTGCAGTCTGAGAAGACACTGCCTTAATTCCTCAGAGCCCTTGGTCTCTGTGCCTGTGGTTTATGAAGATGAGTCAACAGCAGGGCACATGAAGAATGCTGATGTTCTCCAGTTTCCCTAAGATGCACTCATTTCTGGAACTTTCTTAATGCACACATATGAAGATGAATAATTATTCACATCTGGTGCTGTGCCTTCCATACAGCTTATTGAGAAATTGTTTTCTCTTTGTGTTTTCTAATGGACCTTATTGATTCTTTTCTGTCATATTGTATGAATCACCTATTGAACTTAGAAAGATTAAGAGTTCTCATAACTGGTAGACTTAATTATGTTAGAGCAAATCCTCCCAGTCCAGACTTCTCAAATTCTTGGTTCTTTTTCCATTTGACTCTTGTTGTCCAAGGTTGCTTTGAACCCATAGTGCAAAGTGATAGTGACAGGAGGCAGGCAAATGCCTAGGCAGACAGGGGCAGGTCCCCAGTGAAACCGCACCTCCAAGATGAAGAAAGTTTAAAGCTTGAAAGCAAAGATACAACTTAAATCCTCAGATCGAATTGAGAACTTGTCTTCCTGTTTTGATATGTTTTCCTCTGATGGATCCCCACTCTTCACCAATTTTACATACACCTACCCTTTCCGAATTGGTTTTTCACACTGTCATGTCCACCTTTAAGTGGTGTCTTCACTTTAATGCTTTTTTTTTTGCATATTCACAACCCAATCAGCACACAATTCCCATTCTGTGCTGAGACCCCAGACTCAGTCTGTACAGGGGGAGATGGCCAGACTTTGAGGAGATGACTGGACTTTGGGGAAGAGATGGCTAGACTACAGAAGAGACAGCTGGACTTTGGGGGAAGACAATTCGCCCTTCCCATCCCCTCTCCAGCTCCCCTCTCTGCTGAGAGTCACTTTCATCACTTAATAAAAATCTCTGCCTTCACCATTTTTCAATTGTCTGAATGACCTCATTCGACTTGGTTGCCAGACAATCACTCAGGACCCACCAAGTGAGGGTACCCAGAAATGTTGTCACACCTGCCCTTTGCCCTGGCTGACAGAGGGCAACTGCCCCATGTGATGAGGCATGGGACCAACTGAGCTGCTAACACCTGCCATCTGCGGGTGGCAAAACTAGGAGAGCATTGTAATACTGTAAGCCCCTTTGGGGCTTTGGGGTCATGGCACTTCAACATGGGTGCTGGTGCAGGTCCCACATGGAGCTTGCTCCTGCTGGTGCCTGGAGCAGCCAACAAGATCCTGTACTCGCTAGTTCATGCACTCCTTTCTGCAATGGGTTGAGCACAGTGGGCAAGCCAAATAAACAGGGCACCACTGTCACAAGTCCAGTGAAGGGTCCAAGAAAAATCTGCATCAAAAGGAAGATTCAGAAAAATCCTGATGTGCAGATAAATGTGATTTTAAGAGAGAAGTGGTGTAATTTCCTACGTTTTGAAAGAGACCTGGAAGCCTCCGCTTTGCTATTGATGATCTAGCTGATATTGGCAAAGTACCTAACCTTCTCTGAGCCTTCCTTTACTCATTTGTACTAATGAGATTAACAAGACTTTTGTTGAAGAGTTGTAATAAAGATTCGTGATAACCAGAAAGTAAAGTCTGGTAGGCATCCAGTGCTGGCTGTTATTACTGTCAACTTAAAACATTTGGAGAATTGTCTTACAAAGAGGAAAATAGGATTCCGTTGCTAAAATTCAGCACAGAGTCATAAGCTTATGTTTAAAGGAATGACTAATGGAGTCTTAAAAGCATATGTAACTTGGGTGTTGCTGAAAATCATCATTGCTGTAAGAAATACAGTGACTCAAATATTTTACATGTACACATTATTGCTGGTTCAACTTAAAATAGGGCTCTCCGAAACACAGTAAACTATAGCTATTCTGGTGTATGTGATGGTCTATAAAGAGGTAAACTAAAATAATTGTTCGTTGTGATATATCCTCTGAAGCCCACAGAGAGAGATGTCAATGTGAAATTGCGCCTGGATTACTTTGGACATAGTTCAGCATTTGCCTCCCTGGAAAGGCAAATTTTAGTAGAAGCCTAAAGGAATGATACTGAGACAGCCATGGGAAGAGCTGGGCAAGATTTTAGGCAGAAGGAGAAGCAAGTTCAAAAGCCCTGATAGAGAAAGACCTTGAAATAGGCAGTCTTTGTGTAGCGGCAAGAAAAAGGAATTGCCATTCAGACAATTCCCACTGTAGGAACACATACTGTAAGCAGAAGTCAACAAGAAAGCAACACATACATACTTGAATCCCCACTCTACTCTATGTCATTCATGAGAGGTCATTTGACCTTTAATGGCTTATTTCTGATTTGTAAAGTGTGATGCTTACATCAGGTGGTTCAAAATCTCTGCCATCTTGGAAGCCCTCTTCAAAGCCAATATTCCTATTTGTCAATAATGACTGAGTGTTCAAATGCTTTAGAAATAGCATTTGATAGCATAATGACTGTGAACTTCATAGCTAGCCTCTGGGATGGACTACTATAGATAACTTTTCCAATAAGGGTTATTTGGGAGCAATTTATGAAATGTACTTCATTTGCTTTATTCAGAGTCTGCAGCAACCTTCAGACATTGTAAATGGGCTCCACAATCTGATCAGGGAATTATAGCAATCTATTAATTGCCATTTCTGATTATTTACATTTAATTAAAGGGTACTCTTGAGAAAATGAAGGAGAGCATAACCTCAAAATATGGCTTTATATCTTGGACAATTGACTATAATTTCTGTCTTTGCAGCTTTCCCTAAATTGTTTATTTCTCTAGATGCTTTCTAAAATCTATGATTTTACCTCTTTTTTTTTTAATGGGTGAGCAGGGTTTTCTGAAAAAAGCTTATATGGTTTAGTTTTTGCAACTAAATTAAAGCTTAATTAGTCAAAAATCCAGATCTGTGATGTGTTTATGAAGTTCATACAAGCATAATTAATTTCAATTAATTGCACAAATAGCTTTCTGTATAAACAATAACCTTTTCACTACTAACCTCTAAATGTCAGATTTCAGTTTATCTACATTTCTAGCTTTCCATGGTAACTCACATACTTCTAAAAGTATTATTCTTTCCTTTGATTTATGACTTTTATTAAGGGAGTCAGTGATTACCCCTGCAACCCATGTTTCATGTTTTGAAAATGCAATGAATAAAGTATAACGTTGCTTTTGTTTTGATGGAAGCAGAAAAATAATTAAAAATATGATTTTGGTATGTTCTCCTAATTTTGTTTCTTCTCATAAAGTTACCTATTTTTTTAGTCTGTTTGAATAACAGCTCAAGTTACACTGATCAGTGAAATGTCAAAAAGAATAGCTATTATTTTTTAAATATCCTGATTATTTCTAGGATTTCTATTCCTGAGAAGAATAACATTACTGTAAACTGAGCCAGATTCTCTTGCTGTATAAGCTGTTGCCTTTCCAGAGGTCTTTACAAAGCCATGTTTAATCCTAAGAAGTTATTCTCTGTAAGCATGCCTTCACTTTTCATTGGCAATTACATTTTTTATTAGTTCCCTTATCATTTCCCTAATAAATATTACATATAGATTGAAACTGATGAAGTCTGTCTTTTTCCCCCTTCCTTGTTCAAAAGAAAGGGGATGTTAATTGCTTCAGGAGCTCCTTCAGAAGATCCAGAAGTGACTTTCCCAGGAGCACACAGAAAAACTCAATGTCTGTCACATTGACCTGACTGGAGTCACATGCCCAGGTCTGGACCAATAACTGTAGCCAGGGAATATGATTATGATCATGGGCTTGGGCCTCAGTCATAAGTCCCACACCTAATACCCAAGGCCTCTGGACTGTGCAGAGAGGTATGGGCAGCAGAATGAAAATGAGTCATTGCAAATGAAGGAGGAGGGTATGCTGGGAAAGCAGCCACAGGTCTATTTCTCAGAATTGAATCTACTGAGTTATGCTGAGATTATGACAGCAGAAGTCTGGGGGAATTTCTTGACTTTAAAGTGACTTTTGCCTCAAAATAGTCAGTATATGTGAATTTGGAATCTGTAAAGTGTTCTTCCTTGCTATATTTCTCCAAGCTTCATTAACAATCACTATTACAGAATCACTTCAAAAGGAACGTGTTTTTGGGTGCCTATTTTATTATTAGCTTCAGGACTACATTTTTTAAAATGCATAATGAAATCCATGGAATACTTAGCAATAATACTTTGCAAATTTGGCTTTGGGGGCAGTGCATGGCTTATAGGTGGAAGGAAAAATATCTGACAATTGCATAAATTGAAAAAGCCTTGGTCCATTTCTAGGCTGCAGCTACCTGTAAGCAGTTGAAAAGGGAGAAATTCAGTATATGTGTGACTTTCAAAGAATCTTTAATGGTTCAGTACCTTTTTAGTTTTGTACACAGACTATAGGAAGGTCATTTTTTTCCCTATGTGCATGAAGTTGGACTCCCTCCCTTTGTGGGTGTTTTGCTCATTTCAGAGGATAAGAAATGAGGACTGGCTATTGTTAGTGACAGGACAGTGCTTCAAGAATAATGAGAGTCACTCCTCCTTCTCCCTAAAGATTAGTGAAGCAAAAGTACACACTGACTTGGAAACTTTTTCTAAAGAGCTAATATTACCATTTTCTCTCCAGAACTGCAGAGAGCCTCCTTAGGACATTTGAGTTATGGTCTGGGCTTTTTCACAAGCTGTGAGACCTTGGGCGTACTACCTGTTGGCTCTGGGCATCATGGTGCACGTTGATAAAATGGAGAGTTGCAAGGGCATACTCGGTTAGCTGTTATCTGTAACATTGTACACTCGTAGAATGGAGAGAAGTTTAAAAAGGGATTTCTGATTTTAAAATGGCAGTATAAAAATGTGCAGACCGATTTAAAAATGGGAAAACGACTTGAATAGACATTTCTGTAAGTTGTACGAATGGTCATCAAGCACATACAAAGACGCTTGAAATCATCGTCACTAGAGAGATGCAAATAAAAACCACAGTGACTTATCACTTCACACTCACTTCCTCTGCTTCTCTTTACCTACTAAAATTTCTGAAGATAAAACAGAATGAAGAATTATTCTAGCATCAAAAACTAGAAATTGCAGTCAGTCTTTTGCCAGACTTTGGGAGGGATCTTCATGAACCTTCAAGATTTAGGAAACTACACTGATGGACACAGTTAAAGATAGTATGTGATATGCTTTCAGAAACAGGTCATTTCCTCCCCGGACCAGGAGTTCTTTAGGAGTTCCTTTATCTTCTGACCCATATTTGTACCCTGGATACAAAAATCCAGTGTCAGTAGCAACTGGGAAGATAAGCATTTTCTCTTCTTTCTGCATAGATGTTGTTTTTGAATCCATCTGCACTAAAATTTTCTTCCCGCTAAATGAATACACACACATATGCATTATATATATATATATATATATATATACACACACAGAGACATACATATACACATATATACATGGAAGTATTTGTGTATCTGTGTATGCTTAAATGTGTCCATAAATATGGACATATGTGTATGTGTACATACATATGTACATGTAATATGTATATATGCTTAAATATGCACCTTCTATACATAAAGATCTGTAAGCAAGAAAAGGTACAAGAAGACATGAGTAGCCATGCAATCTGGAAAATGTTCCTATTAAATTTCATGTGTTCAGTGTTTCAAAGATAAAAGCCTTCCCGACAACCTGAAGGCAACTTTGCAAATGTGAAGACATTCAATCAGCGCCCCCATGGGTGGAATGTGCTCCCAAGAGCAGAATCACACTGGGATAAGTCTTTCCTCCTCGCTGTGTGAATAGAGGCCGTGTGGAGTCTATGGAAAAATACTGCCAAATGAGGGCGAGGAACATCATCCTGAGCACTTGAAGAAAGACCACTCTGATGAAAACAATTTACAAATCAGAACAAAGGTTTATAAAATTAAGGTCAGGTAGTGGTGGAACGGGACAAGGTCATTGTGATTTCTCCATGGCAAGAGAGGAAATTTGGAAGGACAGATCAGGCATAGACAGATTTTAAAATCCAGGGAAATCACCCAGGAAACATACAGGTACTAAAAAGGCAGTAGCCAAAACTCACTTTGGAACCAGCAAATAATTTATATTGAGAAAAAGTAAATTAGCTAAGTGAAGAATAAAAGAAGGTGCTTTCTAGAAGAAAAAAAGAAAACTGGTAAAAGAAAACACATATGATTACTATGGAGGATAGAGAATGAGCTATAGAATTCCTAAGAATGAGAAATTCTTGACAAAGAGGCTAAAACTGGGGCTAGCAGAGCAAAGATACTATGAAGAGCTTTCTTCTGAGCTGAACCTAGGGTAAGTTCTCATGGAAAGCCAGACAAAATGAATGAAAAGATGACCACACCCAGATACATCCTGGCAAAGCATATGTTACCAGTATAAAAAAAAGGAAAAATCTTAACAAAAGTCATGCCTTATCAAAGAATTCTCCTTTAAAATAAAGCAGAAAACAATAAAATATCTAGACACTTTTGAAGGGAAAAATGAATTCCAAGAATATTTTAGTTAAATTGTTTATCTTCTATAAATAAAACTAAGATGCTTTCTCATGTATTTTAAGCCTCACAAAACGTAACTTCTACACACGCAGTTTGCTCTACCCAGCTAATAGCTAAATACAAAACAGCCCCAAAATGAGAGAGTTGTGCTGTAAAACGGCTGGTGGAGTTAAGCTCTGGAACTATTAACATATGAAAGATTTCTAAACATTTTCTGCAAATTATAAGATGCAGTTGTAAACTGTTGAGGAAAGACATAGATGTTTATCTAAAATTCAGTGTCTAAAATGCCAGATTTACATACACAAAGGTGAGACAGGGTAGGAGGAGGATGCAGGAAAGGGCGTGGAGATATACATTTCTGCAAAATGATGTGTATTATTTAGGAGCAATTTAAAAACTACCTTTTCATTCTTTGATAGTAAGTGAAATGTAGATTGAAATATTTTTTTAAAGAAACAACCTAAGGGGGTATGTTTTTCAAACCTTGAGAGGAGAGGGTAGGAAATTGCAATTCAAAAATAATAGGCAGAAAGCACAAAACAGAGATGCAAGCTTGAAGTGTATTCAGATTCATTTTTAAAAAGTCTCAATCTAATTATGTGTTAATTATAACACAGAATCAATCATGTAGTTTCACGGTATATTGGAACATACAGAACAACATTTAGCTGTAGATCTTTGACCCAGAAGTGATGTTGAGACAATCTATGCCATTCCCTTCTACAGTGTGGAAGGTTCCCTCTGAATTCTTCCATGTAGCAGCGCTGGGGAATGGTCCTAACCACAGCCAGATGGGGAGTTTGCAATATGCCCAGCTGTGGCCCAGCCTCGCTGATGACTATGCCTGCTGCTTTCAGTTGTCCTTGTGTTGTAAGCTAGATGTTGTGGGTCGTGCCACACAAGCTTGGTGATGCAGCCTGAACATCGTGCCAGGGATAAATTGCATGACTTATTTGAGCTAGATTTAACCTTCGGCAATGTTGTGAAATCTGTACCTTTATGTAGAAACTGTTTGTTCATAGTTTGTTGGCATTTTAAATATTTTTTTGATTGAGGAGCTTTCCAACCAGTACTAAAACCCATCCTAGCCTTTACTGACCCTTCCAAAACTGAAGTGCTTCTTTAGTATCTTTAGTCTATACAGTCTCTACTCATGCTTTTTAGCACATAATTGTGGTTATTATTCTCTTCCTTATGACCTGAAATGTCCCTTCCAGAAGAAACCTCTACCCTAGGAATCAAGAAGACAGAATTCTTTGTTACTTACATTTCTTATTCCGCCAAGGCTTCTGTAGCTTCATTTTTTAAAATGCAGTAACACTCTATATCAGGGGTCCTTAACTTTGGGGCCATGGACCAGTACTGGCTAGTGAGCAAAGCTTCATCTGTGTTTACAGCCACTCTCCATCACTGGCATTACCACCTGAGCTCTGCCTCCTGTCAAATCACTCGCAGTGTTAGATTCTCATAGGAGCACAAACCCTATGGTGAACTGTGCACGTGAGGGATCTAGGTTTTGCTCTCCTTATGAAAATCTAATGCCCAGTCATCTGTCACTGTCTCTCACCATCCCCAGATAGAATGTCTAGTTGTAGGAAAACAAGCTCAGGTCTCTCATAGATTCTACATTATGGTGAGTTGTATAATTATTTCATGATATATTACAATGTATCAAAGTACACAATAAATGTAATGCACTCGAATCATCCTGAAACCCCCTGCAAAACTAGTCCCTGGTACCAAAAAGGTTGAAGACCACCACTCTCTATGCTTGAAGGCAGTGAGATACACCAGATGATTCCCTGTAATTCTTTCCAGCTCTGAGATCTGTAAGTGTTTGTGGAAGCCTGTGAGTATGAGACAGAGGGCTTAAGCTTAATAGAAAAGGTAACACATTATTAACCTCTTTAGGGCAAGGGCCACAAAACCTTGCTTTTTTCACCTACCCCAGTGCTTAGAATAGAGTAGTGAATATAGTTTATACTTCATAGAAACTTTTGTTTGCAGTGCTGTATTTCTTAATGTCCCTTAAGTGTACCAGGAGCAAGTTGAAGAGGAAACTGGGGGCTGTGGATTAGGAGCCAAGACATCTCACTGGCATTTCTGCATCTAATGTAGCCTGAAACAATCCACTTAGAGTTCTCTGGTTAAATGTCCTCATTTTTGAAATGAACGCCTTGGATTAGACTGGGGTTATAAACTAATTGTTGGCTAGTCTGTCTAGCAGAAGTGTATCATTAGACCAGCAGGGTGTTGAATATGCTTTGGTTGCTGTTCATTTGAAAGCCATTAAAGGAGGTGCATGTGCCTTGCATTTCACTGTGGTGCTCACCACTCCCTGTTGGATAATCCCAGTCTATTCCACTCATTTATGTTTCCCTTATTAGCTGTTATAGGCATTTGATAGTAATTAAGAAATAAAGGCGGGGAAGAGGGTTAGATTTTAAATCTAAATGTAGCTCTTCTGCTCTGCAGACTCTGGACAGTGTGCAAAGGTTTTGTGGGATTTTTTTTTCATAGACATTGGAGGTTAAAAACTATTTAACTAATTAGAACGGATTGATGTGGGAAAAAATGTCAAGCCAGGAAGGCACACCAGGGAAATTCCAAATGGGGTTTAAAATGGAAATAGAAAAGTTGAATCAGGCTACTTGTTTTCAGATACTTTCTCTTCACAGTCATTAGTTTGGTCTGAACTACATCAAAATGGCTTTAATGGCCCCAGTCGCAAGAGCTATTATAGGTTGTCTAACTTGGTTAAATTCTTTTCTGCTCTAAATTGTTAATGATTCAGCATTTCATGGCTTGAGTCAGGTGCTCTCAGTGGGCACCCTCCATAAAGGTCAGTTGCTTTCTAGATATCAGCATCCAAATTTAAGGTTGTAAATTCTGCTCAATGACCTCGAGAGAATAATTGTTTATTACACATAGGCTCAGAAGGCACAGTTTCATGGAGGAAGACCTCTGGTTGGCAGTGACGGGAAAAGCAAAGAGGTTGATGAGAAAACAGAGTGCTGAGAAGGGCAGGGGTATGGGATTGAGGATGGATAGCTCTCCAACAGGGAATACATGATGCTGTGGAAGAGGGAAGAGAATTCCCTGTATGCCAAACACAGTTAAGAGCTTCACATCACACCTTATCTCATCCTCACAGGAGGTCCAAGAAGTAAACACTATCATCACAAGGTCACAGATGAGGAAACTGAGGCTTGAAAAGGTGAGGTAACTTGCCCATGTAAGAGCATTTGCAGAGTTTTCACATGAAATATTTCATGAAGGGCATATTACTATTCTCTGCACACAGGTGCCTGATTAATGATTTATGTGCTTTATTCATTTAATAGGATGTTATAGTGTCTGAAAATAGGTTTCCAGTAAATGCTGACATAAGAACCCTTTTGTCACCTGCATGGGATTGTCAGTATGAAATTTACAAGACTGAAACATATACATTCCAAGAGGGAGTGTGGTGGATGCATGACAGTTTTTTTATGGAGTTGATAGAGACCATTTCATGACATTAATAGGAGCGAAAAAAAAGGGGGTGGCTGATTTTGAGGACAAACAGAACATTGATGAGTAAGTAGAATATTAAGGCAGTCAGCAAAGAAATATAAAATTAAAAAAATAAATAAATAAAAATAAAACACAACTTTGTCTTTTAAAAAAAATAAAAATTAAAAATAAATAAATAAATAAAATAATAATTGACCTCAAATGTCTAAGATTCTGTGGGAGGCTGAGGGAGGAGTTATTGTATTTTTTTTTTATTTGCAAACCAGCAAGTAGATGATTTGTGTACTGGAAACAGAGGGAACACTAATTTTTTTTCTCCCCTCATGACATATAGTTACCAGCCTAGGTTTCTATTTTTACTCTACCCAAGTCCCTGAGCATGATTTTCCCTTATTTAGAAAACTTGCAACTACAAGTGTGTAGAATTCATTATCTTACCTTTCTGCTAAATATAGAGAACAATGCCTATATTTTCATGCCTAGGGATTATTTTAAGCAGAATTGAGACCAATTCAAACAGACAGTCCTCACGTGTTTGTATCATGCAAAACCAGTTATTTTGGTTTTTGAGTTTTTTATTATTTTAATCCACTCTGGAAGAGGTTTCTCTTTAGAAATATTTTTTTTATATTACAAATTGAGGAGTAAATCTTTAAGATTCTTTTCTACAGAGACAAATCTACTGGTTTTAGGGTTGATGTAGGAAACTCTGGGAATTCCTTTCATAATAATTTGCAAGGGGTATAAAAACAAGGAAAAAAATTGTAATTCTAGTAGTTGACTGGAAAAAGTTAGTTTCCTCTTGGAGATTTTGTCTAAGTATGATAGGAGCTACAGGCAGGAGAAAAGGAGAGAGAGGACCAAGTGTGAAAAACTTGCCACTCTGGTGTTGGAATTGTTCCTTCAGAGAAGTGTGAAGTAAGCCCAGAATCAAAATGTGAATCTTCTCCTTGATTGCCAGCAAAATGCCTTCATAACCACGTCTGTGATACTGACAAAATTCCTGTAGTTTCGGGGGCAGCTTGATTACAGAGACTTTGAATTGTCCATTAGACTTCTCACAATATCCAATAAATGTTCCCCCATCCCCCTTAGGAAGATATATTCGGTGTCCCATGATGTGCTCCTTCTAATCTCCATGCCTTTGGGTCTGATGGTTTATAGCACATTTTCGTCTTTTAAGTAACAAAAGGCGCAAGACATGTTGACTATACTAACATGTCTTTTATGTGTTGAATTTGGTCTTTTGTATAGCAACTAACATTTCAGAGCTATTGTATATTTTATATCGTATATTGACAGATATTCCATGTCTCCGTCAGGGTTTATGTCATCACACTAAAAAGGCACTGCATTTCCTTAATCCTCTGATTTTAAAAACTGGAAAATAACACAATGATGAAAAGCAGAGGTCTCAAGACAATTGAGGCAATGTTGGACATAGGTGAATTGACAGTGGTGAAGTTGTATTTTCTACCAGGCCCTCTTTGGACCTCAGTTAGTTAATTTCATGAAATTATAATGGAAAAGAGCAAAATTAAAGAACATGGCAAAAGGCAGGAAACATATCACTGCATATTGTCTAAGAGGTATGGTACCGTGGGATTTATATTTTGTAGCACATTTATATGTATTATTCCACTATTTAACTTTTTACTTTGGTGCAGCTTTTCACAGACATGATGCAATAAGAGATGGTCTGTAGTCATCAACAGTGGGTGGCTTTACAATTCTCACCTGTAATCTCAGGGTTCTCCAGTCCATTAAGAAGCCATCAGTCAGGGCTCATTTGAATTTACTTTTTCCAAGAAGTATTCGTCAACTGAGTTTAGATTTCACCTCATCCTCTCTTTGGGCTGCTTTAAAATTATAGGAACACATGCAATCACATTTAACATTTACTTGTAGATGACTTTGTATATACATCCTCCTCCATCAACCAAAATGTCTTCCTTGAAGGCAGGGCTAGCAATTTTTTCAGAATGCTTTGGGGAAACATGGGCTATTTTAGCTAGTTACCTCAGAAAAGTGAAAATAGCTTTGCCTCCTATAAATTAGATATTGTAAGGCTTTTAAAACTGCATTCAGCATTTTCTGAGTATACTGAATCCTTTCAGTTTGCTACTTATTGGTTGCTAAAATTTTTTGTTCTAAATATATCTCTTTCAAGCTCAAGGAGCTTTGAATAGGGCATTTGTATTTTCCTTTTATATTCTCTTCAGATCTTTCTAGGTGACAATCATGTACTCCTTTGCCTTTGTGTTTCCAGCCTGAGATGCCATAATGAAAATGGTATTTCTCTACATTTAAGATGTAGAGAAATGTAGTAATTTGAGTCTTCTTTTGAGTACCACCCCAGAGGGATGGAATAGTGATTCTTGATCATTAGAAGTATTTGGTGTTTAAATATGCCATTAAGAGTTGCTCATAATTTAGCTGTCCAGACATTAGAGTGGGTTTCATTTGTGTTCATGTTAGCATTCATGTCTTTTAGATGATTTACAGAAGAGTATGATTTTCTCTAAAAAGATATCTGTAAGGGGGAACACTTACCAACTCAATTATATTTTCAGTTTCACATTTCTTTTTCTATACCCTCTAATAATTTTGCTGGACTTTTAAAGAAAAACAGGATCTCATTTTATTTTTGTATCTTTCCTCAGTCAATGCTAATCTTAGTTTTAATGTTCCTTCTTTGGTATATCCTATTGATTTGGTAAGAGTTACCTTTAATTACTTAAAAGTAAGTAATGCATTAAGACTGTCCAAGGCTAGCCTATATTTGGAAAAATCGCTCCATTTAAGAATGAATTTGACAAGAGTCTATTACACATTTTACTTTGGAAATTCACCAGGATTCTTTCCTTCTCTGTGAAAGCATTTATTACCCAGAAGAAATTAGGGCTAATTTTAGAGAATGCCACTATGAGCAAAATTGCTTTACATTTCCAGAAATCTCCATGACTCTGACTTTAATAATAATATTTAAAATTCACAGAATTTCAGAGCTAAGAGAAAATGAATGGACAGCAGTTGTAATTAGAATACTACCACCTAACAAGATATTTAGAAGCCATTTAAACAGTAAAATGAGTCACAGACCAAGGGTTGTTGTTAACTCTGGCCAAGAGGGTGTCACATAGTGTCATGGATCATTTTGTTTGGGTTTGTATTATGTTTGGATCCACGTCACCCAGTGGTCAGCATGGAGAACTAGGTACGGAAAGACCAATCAGACTGTGTTGTGTGGGTGAGGAAATAGAAACAAAGACCTTAGATGCCTCTTTCTTGTTACTTTGCTGAGAAGAAGAGTTAGAGAAATGAAACAGCAGTTGAAGGGGCAGGAATGGAGTCAACATATACTTTATTTTATTTTTCTGTGATAAGTAGTAACTGATAAAAATGATACAGTATATAGAGAGATTAATAATGCTAGAGGGAACATTAGAAGCTAAGAAAAGATTCAGAATACCAAAAAACCATGCATTGCAGTATTTTTAGTGTTGAAATTGCTTATTTCACTCTCTAGCGTAAAATACATTGCTGATCTAAGGACTTTTCTTACCCCAAACCTGTGCCACAGAAGATACCTATGAAACAAACTCACTCATCCTTGTCTTGATCACAATAACTAGCAGATCTTCCAAGCTGTGAAGAAAGTAACATGGGACCAACTATAGCATAATGCAAAAGTAATCTGTGGAGTCATTACTCCCACTCAGCTTGATTTGGGAGCAAAACATTGTTTTCTCGGTCAGCAGCTATTGAATTTTCAGTTGTTCTTCTAGAGCAAAAGAAACCTAGCAAATTGGGCAATTTATTTTTCAGCACTCCACCTATTCATTGATAGAAGAAAAAAATAAGAGACCTTTTTTGATTTTTCCTAATAAACAAAGTAAATTTGAAAGAAAAAGTCTCAGTTGTTTCTTGGAGCAGAAGCTTCCTGTATGAATAAACAATATAAAGCAACACTGTCTTTTTGCCCCCCACACGATGACAGCATACCACCACTCCAGCTGTGATACGAGGCAGTCTGAGTCAAAGATCACAGAGTCTCGCTGGTGCCATTCAGCTCTGAGAATAGCAATTTTAAATAAACATTCGTGACATGTTTGAAATGAAACACAAGCAAAATGCATATAAAACCTACTTACTATAGAACATCACTCTTCACAGTCTTTTTTTGTTTGTGTGTGTGTGTGTGTATGTGTGGTGTGTGTAAAATTTCAGATTTACAGAAAAATTGCAAGAGTAGTAAAACAAACTTGAAGATTCTTTTCCAAGATTCACCAATCATTTACTTTTCACTTCATTTGCTTATTCTTCCCACTCCTTCCCTTCTCTCTCTCTCACTCTCTCTCTCTTTTCCTCTCCCTCCGATTTTTTCTGCCTGTTTCCCCATATGTGCTTTTAAAAAAACTATCTGAGAGTAATTTGGAGATATCTTGCCCCTTTGCTCTTAAATACTTCAGTGTATATTTCCTAAAAACAGCAGTATTCTCTTACATAAGCATAGTACAATAATCAAATCTCAGGATACTTAAAATTGCTCTAATTGTATTATCTGATCCACAGTCCATCTTCAGATTTCTTCAGTTGCTCCAGTAATATCCTTCACAGCATTTTTTAAAGAGTACTTATTAAAGCATTAATAGCGCTACCTGTGGTCTCATAGTCTGGCTCCCTATAAAGACAGCGGGAAACTTTGAGACAGAAAAATGGTCACCCGTGTGTAATATTAATCTCAAGACTATAAGCAAGTTGTATGAGCATTTCCCAAAGTTTGCCTCATTAAATGCTTGTTTCAAGAAATGCTGTGGAAAATAAAGATTTTGTGTTCAAAGCTGAGGAAAAGCTTAAGCAATTCTTGCCACATGCTCACCGCGTTCACTGCTTGAAGATTTACAAGTGTGCATTGGCTTATAAAAGCATCTGAGCATTTATGTGTTTATACCATAAGGAGACTGCATTATTTAACTCAGAAATTCTCTAAGTTCATTTACTATAGGGCATCCTTCTGAAGCCCTCATCTACCTATACAGAGTTTAATTTGGAAATGCTGTCCTATATTTTTACAGTGTTTATTTTGCTTTAAAAATGTCTCTTTTATTTTTATTAGAATTGTGAGCTAGTCAACCTTATTTTAAAACATTGAAAATGACTGTGACATTTTATAACAAAAACGTAAGATCTGCATTAAAATATTCTTGATTTATCTTATAAGTTACAGATAGAAGATCTGTGACTCCATATCAGTGCCTAACTGATAGCAGTTTAACAAAATAGTTTGTTGCTCACTCACCTGGAAACAGTGGCAGCCTGGGATGGAGGGTCTGCTCAGTTACTCCAGAACCCAGTCTGAAGGAGGTTTTGCCATTTTTGTTGCAGTGTTTCCCCAAATCATCTTGGGTGTTAACATCCATACAGCAAACATAGAGTGAGAGAGCACAAAGAATTATGGGGGAAATTTGTATGGTACTAGCCAATATCATTTACATGTACATCTGTGGACAAGAGTTCACCCACAAGGTCATGACTGATGGAAGAAGGGCTGGGAAGCGCTAACCCCGGTTGGGTAACTGCTTTAAGTAGCAACTTCAAAATACGAACAGTGAAGATAATTTTTTGATGAACTAATCTCTAGAAGTCTGTAATCGTACATATGTAATTTACAAGTTTAACTTTGTTATTTTGTTAATCATATGTTAACCTCACTTGATTCTTACATTGACCCTAATGAGATTGGGAAGGCAGGATAAGTATACCCATTTACAAATGGAGTAGTTGAACCCCACTTTTAGATGATTAGAGTATAATAAAATGGTTTATGTGTGTCAGATTTTTTTTTATTTGGTTACTAATCAAGTATCTTTGTGTTTTTTTTTGATTATTTTAGCCTCAATTATACTTTTTAGGAGGAATTTATACTTTAAGGAAAGAAAGCTTATTGAACTTGCCAGTCTCCAAATTTAGCAAGACATTAACAAAAGTGGCCCAACGTGCTCTCTATTAAAATAATTTAACACAAATAGAATTTTTAAAATATATAATTTCCATTTGTTGACAGTGGTGAAAACAGAAAGTTTGTGTCCGTTGATTCTGGGGTTTCACTTTGAGTACCATGGCTAAGTAACAGATAAAGCCAAAATTAATCGTCAAGAAAAAATAATAACTAAAAATACAAAGCTCATCTCTCCAACAGTTTTTCATCTATAAATATCTTGAAACCACTAAAATGAAAATAAAACATTGCAGAGAAAAAACAGTCACATAAAATCCCAAACCTCTGTTTTAAAAAAATAAATCAGTGTTATGGGGATAATGAACTTAATACTCACTATTTAATTAAACCTTAAACTAATTACTCTAATTAATTCATCTGATGAGCATCTTAATATTGCCAACATTATTCTGAATCTTCTGGAGTGTGGTTTTAAATTTGGAGGGAGTAATTTAATGATGCTTAACACTGGTTGTTTACACTGTAAAATAAATTTGATATGTTAATGGGTGCCCAACTCCCATTGCATTATAAAATTTATCTAGATTCTCACTGCTTCTACCCTGCAGGCTAACTCATTCAATATTCTCACAACACACTATGTTTTCTTACTAGAGCAAATATCACAGCCAAAAAAGCAATGATTTGTTATGATTTATATAATATATGCCTTTATTCTCTAAATAATGTTAAGCTCCCTGAAAGCAAGAATTGTTTCTGTGTTTGTCACTGCTGAATTCACAGAGCCTAGTGCAGGACAGGCTTTCAGGAGACAATGGAGTGCGTGAACGGATGTCCTCACTGCAAATAAAGCCAGCAGTGCACTTAGGGATGGGAATGGTGTGTACGGGTGGGTTCCAGCATTCAAACCCAGTAAAATGTAGGCTAAAAGACCCACTCTCTACTACTGAGAATGTCCATGAGGTACCCCCAGTTTTTGCCATACAATTTTTAAAATAAAATGGATAGGGTTAATTATGTTGCTTCTGTTGCTATGTTTTCCATTAAGTGCACATTTATCTCATGAATATGAAATCCCTCTGGTATGAGAAAAACTCTCTTAAAATCTATGGATTGTGTTTGTTACCCATTGCTATTGAACGTAGTGATTTGAAACAATAATCATGCTTATTATCTCTCACACAAATATTTTATTTCTCCTATGATTTAGCAACTTCACTTCTGGTTACAGATCCTAAAGACGTGAAATCAGGGATTCAGGCAGATATTTGTTCACTAGTTTTCATAGTAGCGTTACTCTCACCAGACAGAAGGTAGAAGCAACCCAAGCATCCATTGACAGAAGAATGGATAAATGAAATGTGGTATAGACATACAATGGCATATTGTTCAGCCTTAAAAACAAGTAAATTCTGACCTGTTTTTCAACATGGACAGAACCTGAATACTTTATGTTAAATGAAATCAGTTATTCACAAAAACGCAAATATTCTATGATTCCCTCTGTATGAGATATTTAAAGCAGTCACATCACTAGAAACGGAAAGTGGAATGATGGTTGCCAAGGGGTGAGGGGACTGGAGAGTTATTGCTTAGTGGGTAAAGAGTTTCAGTTTTGCAGGAAAAGGTTCTGAAAATGGATGGGGATGGTTTCACAACAGCGTGAATGTTCTTAGTACTATTTAACTGCACACTTGAAGAGGTTAAGATGGTTAATTTTATGTTGTGTATTTTACCACAGTATAAAGTAGTAAACTTTTCAGTGTTGTGTCTAGCATTACATAATTCCCCCCACCTATCCAGACCCCTGCAATCTCATGACCATCAGTAAGCTCCCAGTATGTTTATATTCTGATAAAAGCCAACTTTTGTTTTCAAAAAAGACTTTTCCTGCCATTGCCCCATTACTTTACATAAGGAAAATAATCAGTCCTTTTAGAATTTTTAAAAATATTTGTCACTAGTGGTGAGCTCTTATTTTCACTTGTCACATATAAAAAGGCAGTGTAATTTTATTCAGTGTACCAACAGTGGATAAAATAAGAGGTAGTATGTGGAAAAAATGTTCTATACAGGTTAAAAATAATTTTAAAAATATATATTGCATTTGATAAAATATAGATAATTCTAAAGTATAAAATCATCCCAGATCCCTTTTATGAGTCACGTTTTTATCCATTCAGTCATTGAATGTCTACCATGTGCCACGTTTGCATCTACTTCCGTTTCATCTACTTATCTACCCACAAACCTATTCATAATTCACTCTATTCGTTTATTCTTTTAACAATTATTGAAAGTACCTATCAGATGCCAGTTACTATTCTAGGTTCCAAAGATGCAAAATAAAAATAAAAACTATTTGCCATAAAACTTGCATTCTAATGTGGAATCTGACATTAAACAAGATAAAAAGAAAAACATATGTATATCAGGTAGTGATAATAGCTAAGGAGGAAAAATAAGTCATAGTTGGAGGTCAGGAAGAGTCATTGGAGGATTAGAGTCGAAAGTTTGGACAGTCCAGGAAAAGCCTCACTTAGGCGACTTTGAGTGCAGATCTGCCATAAGTAGGGGATTTATGCATGCAGATGTCTGGGCAGAGAGAACAGAGGGACCAGCATGTGTAAATTCCTGATGTGGAATATGGATGGTGTTTTCAAGAAACAGAAAGAAGTGTCCTGTGTGGCTGAAGCAGTATGACAGGAGGGAGTGGTAAGGGTAAGATCAGAGAGATAGCAGGAGCCAGATCATGGAGTGTCTGTAAATCAGAACAAGTATGGGGCTTTTGTTTTTAGTGATGCAGGAAGCCACTTCCTAATCAGAAAAGCAATGATTATATTTTTTATTTAAAGCATCTCTCTGGCTGCTGTAATGAGAATACACAGCAAAACGGGAGAGGAGAGAGGGCAGGGGATGACACAGAACACTATTACCATAATCCAGGCTCACAGAATGGCTTGGACCAAAGTGATGGTAAAGTAGAGAGGGAGGGAATTTTAAAGGAGAGTTAGTAGGATTTTCTGCTAGATAGGATGTTGATTGTGAGAAAAAGAGAAATCCAGGGTAATACCAGTCTTTTTACTTGGAAGATTCCTTCAGAATTATTCAGAAAACTACCCTAAAAAAAAAGAAAAAGTAAAAAACTTGACTGCAAATGAGAAATAGCCCATTGTTAGCACTCATTTTATGCTGAGTGTATCTGTTGTTGAGCATTATTTTCCTGTGTTCAAATAAGAACAGAGTTCCAAATTGTGGGCTCCCCCAGATCTCGAGTTCGTCCAAGGCACACTGTTTGTGGTCTTGGTTGTTTTCCTAAAGCTCTTGATGGTTGAGTCTTGAACCCTACTCTTTAATTTCCTGTTCTTGATGGAAATGATTATTGCAAACATCTGCTTTAGATTATTTTTCCAGGGTCTTTTAAGCTCATCTGCGTTCCCTCTGGGTGTCAGAGAATTGCTGCAGTAACAAAGGAAGAAGTGAATGTACTGCACACCTTATGAAAGCCAAAACAGACATTGAAATGCTGTACTACTTAACCAAATTTCAGAGAACCCTTACTTGATTCATACATGGTTGGTGTTTTGTATATCTCTTGCTTGGTTGAAAAATGTAAATACAGCCTTCCTTCTGCAACAGAAGGGGTTGACTAGGCAGAATTTACAAAAGCTAGAGGAGCAAGCAAGGTTTTCAGGCAAGTATTCATTCTTTCATTCACTCATTCAAAGAAAATCTTAGCAAATGACTTGTGTGAGGCATTGTGACTTACAAGGCTAGCAGGTGGTTTCACTTGTATTTAGGAGTAGTGATGCCTGAGTAGCAGATATTTAGAATGTGGCTTGGAGGTTAAGACTGATGTGGGTTAGGTATCGTTTCAGCAACTTCCTAGCCATGTGATATTAAATACGTTTGTAAACTCTGAACTTCGGTTTGCTCATCTGTAAAATTGGGATAGTAGTACTTATCTCTCAATTTTTTTCTGTGTGAAGCAAAAGAATTAATATGAAGTGTGTAGTGCAGAGCCTAGAACTGTGTATCAGCAGGTTGTGGTTTGCATTTTAATCTAAATTATAGGCACAGTCAAGGTATGGTATGTGACGATGCATCATTTTCTCTCCTAAGTTGAGCAGAAGCCATATGCTTTTCCAGGGCGTTGTGTGTACGGTGGTATCACCAGAGTCTGAGACACCATTTCAGTAACTTAGGAAACAGAATAAATTGAGAGTAAGTGATGAAATTCTCCAAGTAGTCTCTATCATTCCTCTCCCATGACATCTGCTAAAAATAATGGCAATTGAGAAATCAAAGACAAAAACGTCTCGGGAAGAATTGAGTTGGAGGTATCAAAAGAAGCCAGGGTGGAGGCCAAGGTAATCAGGCTTGTGAATTGTCTGCCACATTCTAGCAGTTCTGAGGCTCTTTAAATAAAAGGAATGAGGGTTATGAAGTGAGAAAATGGGGCTGCTGCAAAGCAAGCTGGCTTGAGCACTCCTCATCATTATGTGATCGACTCTGGAAAAAGAAAACAACTCACGGATAAAAGGAAACAGAAGGCTGCTGATGCAGAGAATGGGTGTCCTCTGCAAATCCTAATCAAGTTGGAGTATCATTTTTCATTTCTGGCAAGGAAAATCAAATTGGTCTTTTACACAGAATACGAATCTCCATCTGTACCCTGGGGATGGTAGAAATTTTTTGTTATTCATTCATAAGCATTAGATTCCAATACAAGTGTAGTACTTTGTTTTGGTAGGCAAATGTCCTCATATAAACAAACATGTGTGTATTTATAAATAAATCTTAATGCATTTTATATTGCTATATGGCACATATAGTTGAGCCATCGGTGTCTGTGTTAAAAGGTACACTTTAATATAGGAGTCACAAAAGCATAGCATTTTAGAGCTGAAAGTAATCTTTAGAGGATTTAGTACATAGAAGAAAGGGAATATAAGACAGTAGTATGATTGGAAGCTCTAGGGACAGTCTGCTTAGGGCTGGGGTCCAGCTCCAACAGTTAAGCCTCTGTGACCTTGAGTAAGTTATTGAAACACTCCTTCCTTAGTTTTTCCATCCATAAAGTGGGATAATAATAGCACATTTCTCCTACAGGTGTCAAATTGAATGATATTATTTATGTAAATCACTTAACACGTAGTAAGTGGTTAGCGTATGTTTTTATTATTATCATAAACATAATTTTTACATTATCTCCTTTAATTCCCAGGAGATGTTAAAGTATGTATATACAGTTTTTTCCTTATTTTATGGCTGCTAAACCAAAGGCCCACAAATGTTAAATTCCATAAGTAAGACCGGTAGAAGCAGGAATCAAACCCAGGTTTTGGAAACTCATTCCAAAACCCATGCTCTCAGGCTACACAGTGTTCATGAGGCCCTCTCCACATACTTAATCAACACCTCTTAGATGGTCATCTGGCACCTCATCATGCTCTTCTCTTCCCTAAACTTTCTTCTGCCAAAAGAAGCCAGCGAGAAGATGCGAAATTGCTTTGCAGGCTTCAGAGACCTGTAGAAACTCACTCATGTAACTGTCCATATGGAATAAAAGCAAGAAGCCTATCAGGATATACACAAGCATAAGGTCCATGAAAATGCTGAGAACCGCTTTATTGGTGTAATGGAAAACTCTGCAGTGTCTTGATGTACTTGTAAATCGAGGCTAAATTTATTAAGTGTTTCTATTTCATTTTCATGCAAATGCCAATAGTTACTCAAAACCTAAACTTAAAAATTGTGGTTTTCAAGAGCTATGATGAGGAGTTTAAAACAAACAGTAATAAAAATCGGGAACACAGAGTGTGACCTGTTATAATAATAGTAGGGATATAACGTTTTCTAAATCTAGTAGAGGATATATCTACGTTGGGATCTAGTTTGTCAGTTTTCTAAACTCTTCACCAGAATGTGTAAACAAAGCTAATTTCTCTCATCTGATCTGGGTGTCTAGAACTGGTGATTTACATAGGAAATTTATGTACTTTCAAAGATTATAATACAATATCAGAAAAAAAACACTTAATAGATTTTAAACTGCGCATTCCCAGTTATTCCTTATTAGATTTTAATAAGGGCATTCTGGTAACTAAAACTAAGGTATTTCATTCATGGCAAATAACTATCTTTAGTATAATTGCATCCTTAGCAAAAAGCAAGCTGATTCCAGTGTGTAACATGACCATCAGCCAATTTTATAAGTTGTTAAAGAGTAGATAGGCATTCATGAATACCAGCTGGTTCAAAAATCTGATATTATAGCAATAACAAAGACATAGAACCTAGAAGTTTAACCATGAAACCAGAGCCACATGCTGTGTGGGACATCCTGTCCTCCTCACTGAGGCTTATCAACATGGAAAGTTTGATGCTTAGAAATAGGGGTATTTACTAGAAATACAGGGGTCTTGGGTCTGTTCTGCTTCTGGTCACTGTGGAGCCTGGGTGAGTCACTGTTCCTCTTAGCAGGCTTCTTTTCTTGCTTATAAAAGGAAATTTCACTGGAGACTAAAGTGAAGTCTATCCAGTGCCCATAATGCAAAACATAGATGGGCTCAAAATGGCCCTCGGCTATCTTTTGCATTAGAAACTTACATGTCATCGCTGCAGAAATCTGGAACAGCTGCTTCATTCCTCTGGTATTGGAACAGATTGTGGCTTCTTTGATGAGGCGCCAGATGCCAGATGTAGTCATTTGCTTGTTTTTGGGAGTAATCATCAGAATATATGTATATAACGAAATGCCGGAATCATTTGAATATGGCGAGAGACTCTGTGAGAAAGATATGGGGGACTGAGATTGCCTGAGTGGCAAGTCTCCTCTCATGCTCATCCTAGAGTCCATGCCGTTTAAATTGTGTGCATGTATATTTATATGTATTTCTGTGTGTACATGTTTAGTTGTTGAGGTTGAGTTATTTGCAGCAAGTGTATGCTGTTGAATCCACACAAGTTAAACATGTGTAGCGTATTTAATGCCAGAAAGAGCCAGAGAAGAAGAGGGATGAGGAGGACTAGATATTTTCCATTGCTGGAATGGACCATTTTCTTTCTTACCTCCAAATCTTTTCCATATGTGGTTCTGTCTTCCTGCTTCATTGGTCTACTTTACTCTTTCTCAGCTCCAGTTCTTCCACTAGCTCTTAATAGAAATCCCTTCTTCCAGGAAGCCTTCTTTCCTTCTTGGATTGCTTAAATCTATATGAGATGTCCCTCCTTTATGCTTCTGAATGATTGTGAATGTTTCCTATCAAAGCCTTTCTTGTTCTGTAATGTAATATATTGGTGACTTGCTGGCTTTTCACTTTCCAAGAGAAAGGGAACCTTATCTATCTAGTTGATTGAGCTTGGGTGCCAGACACTGTGCTGGACAGTGAAGATAGAATGGTATATGTGTGTTAAATAATCGAACAAATGCACAAATTAAAAAGTTAAATGCCAAGAGATAATTAACTCTTGAGTTTTATCTACAGAGAGATGCAATTAAAAAACATCTCAACAAAATATCCATCTTTTCCCGCATCCACTGTTATTGTCAATGGTATCAGATGTGATTTGGGGTAGTTTCTAAGATATTCCAAGAATTCTGGGTTCCAGGGTAATGTTCTGTAATGCAATTCTATAAAGACAAGTTGCGCCTTTGTTTAGTGCAAACTTTGGTTTTCCCTCCAGGCCTTGGGTGACTTAAAGAAGGAATGTGGCCTGGACAGCAAGTCAAGCTTGAGTGGAGGGGCTTGTAGGTATTGAAAGCCAGTTATTAAAAGGTGAACCTGAAGTTCTCACATGACATTGGAAGAAGACTCAGGGATGAGTTTCGGCAGGAGGGATGGCAGATTGTGAAGGTACACCAACTCTAGGTGGGCAGAATGTCTTCTGAGGGATAGATGGGTGGTACATGAATCCAGCTAGAAATGCAGAACATGAAAATCATCAAGAGACCACTCAAAAGTCTAGGTAATCAAGAGTCTGCATTTAGATGGAGTGAAGTGCAGTGGAAAGAGCAATAACCCAGGAGTTCAAAGAACTGAGCTCTAATTCCACCTTGACTAGTAACCAGTCCTATGCCCTTGACAAACTGCCTTTCTTTTCTAGCTCCATTTTCTCTCCGTAAAATGAGGGTAACTGGGCCACCCCCTAAATTTAAAGTCTAGATTTCTCTCTAGGCAACAGGCACCAGGGGACTGTGGTAGCTTGTTGGTCAGCAGGAGGTTTTGAAACAGGGGGACCTCTGCACATATATTTTCTGATTTTTTTAAGTACGAGTAGACTAGAGCCTAGAACTGGTAAGAATAAAGTGAAGGGAGAAATGGGGTGGGGGAAGCAACATAGTTCCTCACAAGGATGCTACATTTTGAATTAAAGGTAAAACCGTCTGGGGAAGATTTGCTTAAATTGAGCAATCCTTATTGCTATTTTCTTTTCAAAATGCATTTGGACCAAGGTTTGGATGAGTGATAAAGAAAATGTGTGAGGACATTAGAATCAGAGAAAGGGTCCAACTTAGACCATTTGTGAACTCTGGAGGAGGTAAGAGCTTCTCTGGGCCTGCAAAGAAGAAAAGGCCTTTGATGATTATAAAGTGCGAGGGGAGGCAGACAGAATCTTTCAGATTGAGGGAACACCACAAACAAAGAGCCAGAGCTTTGCATGCTCAGAGTGATGGATTTAGATGCATTGTTAAACATCACAGACATTCCCAGTTTTTGAGCAGTGGCCTGCGCTGGGCTAAGTGATATTTACATGTAGTATCTCATACAGTTGCCCAAACTACCCTCACAGGTCTTTTTGAGTACTGCCTCTGTTGTTGAATGAAGTCAGGTGGAGATTTAAGGAAAGTAAACATTTTGCCCCAAAGCATACAGTTAGAGTCAGAGAGTGAACTCTGAATCCTTAAATCCAGATCTTCTAGTAGGTAATGATGACTACAGTGTTTCTTATTTTGTTAGGTGTAAATATGCTCAGAAAGCCTTCCAACCTGTTTCAGTGATAGTATAGTTATCGAGCTTTCCTTAGTTTACACATTCACCAGTGTTTTTGAAGCACTGAAGTCCCTGTGCTGAATCAGATTGCATGGTCAGCAGTGTGATCTGAGGACCCTATAGTGTGTAGGGTAAGAGGTGACAAGGTAAAGAGGGTAGACTCTGTGGCAAGTTCGCCTGTGGTTATTTTCTGGCTGTGTGACTCTGAGAATGTCCTTAGCCTCTCTAAATCTAAATTTTAACATCCATTAAAGTGGGTGATGAGGATTAAATGAGTCAATATATTTAAAAGTTTAATAGAAATGTTAACATAGCACAAAGTGCAAATACAGTACGTGTGGCCAAGCGTTATAACCATCATCTGCATTAGCACACTGAATGGAAGAATCACTGGACATGAGTATAAACATGTGAGTTTGCAACTTTTAAAATGTGTGCTTTTTAAAAAGTCAGGTGCAATTCAGGAAATTCAGTTTCTCAACTATAAAGTAAGGGTTATAATAGTCCCTTGCGATGCCACCATATCCCTTGTGAAATGAAGGATGTGGAAATAGTTTCAAAAGTACAAAGCCTCACAGAGATGTAGGTGGTATTTTCCTGATGGTGATCCCCTTGGGACTCCTTCAGTCTTTAGTGCTTCAGAGCACTCCAAGTGATGGAGGGATGGGGTACAAACGTTGGCTTTTTTTTGTTTTGATGTCATGACACTGGAATCAGCCAAAACCATCTCAAGCTCATCCCAGTAGTCCGGAAAGTTTTTAACACTCTCAAGAAGTATTTCAAACTGGTTAATCAACGTAAGGTATGTTTTTTCATTGTTGTTTCTTGTTTTGTTACTTTTTTGTGGGGGAAGTGTATACCAGTTAAAAGTGTACTTTTAAAGCAATGCTATTTATGAGCAGTCAGGAATGAACACAGAATGCCTAATGTATTCTGAAATTGTACTGCCCTGGAAAACCATCTAGCACACGCTTCCAAATCAAGAAGGCCTTTGGGAATGAGCTTGCCTCCCGTTTTCCTCTCATTCATGCTCAGTAATAAATGTATTGTGAAGTGGGTAACAGGGAAGCACATGAGCCTCATGAATTTGAGTATGCGACAACTCCAAATGGTGTTATTTAAAAGAGCATGCTATGTTTAAGTGTAAGTATAATCGATGTGTGGTGACATTTCAAGGTTGTGGAAATTCAGATTCCATCTCTGTGCGCAGTATTAAACACTAGATTCAAAAACAACTGTTGTCTCCATCATACTACATTCTGCCAAATGATTAATGTGCTTTTAGCTTAAATAATTGGGAGGGGGGTGGCTCAGAGAATGCTAAACATAAGTTTAATTGCCATACAAATATGTCATTTCCTTGCTAATTTGAGTTATGCATGGGAGGTTATATAATACCAGAGAGCCTCCAGGCATGATGTATTGCACCTATAAGCTGAGTCAAAGGACTAACAGGGCCCAGCTGAAGATAAAATATTCTTTACTAACTCTGTCTTAGCAGATGAAGAATTAGATGTTGAAGCATGACATTGCTTTATAAAAGTTGAATTATTGTTTGGCAGAGAGTATGGTCTCTAAATAACTTTCTGAGATGTTGGGAAGAAAATGCATTTTCAATAAGAACAGGGGGTGGAAAACAACCCCAAGAAAAATATCCTTATTTAGGAGAATGTGCATGTTGAAGAAGAATTGAGTATTGCCTTTGACATGAAACAAAATACACAAGATGGTGCAGGACATTTGTTTCCCTATGCCCACATTCATATTATAGTCTAAAACTGACCTTATCAGTTTTGATACCTCTGAAAGCAAAGATTTCTTTAACTCCAATTCTGATGCTCTTCCCTTTCAATTTCAACTCTTCATCTCAGAGAAGGAGAGAGAGTCTAAGTAAGACTCAGTAGGTATGAAGTTGTGCTAATTTATCTTTTCAGGCTCAGTCGATATTGATGGACTGCCTTGCTGCAAGAGCTGTGTAAGTTAGATTTCACATCCTGAAGTTACAAAGAAGTCATATTTAAATTTTGGAGTGAATCCATTTTTTGTTGACACCACCACCAACCTGTGATTGTGAGTTATCATCAAAAACAAATGTGTGATAGCCAGGCAAGGCAGCTGTTGAGAAATTCAAGAAGTGAGTGTAAGAGTGTATTTTTTTTCTTTAAAAAAAGTCTCCTGATGATAGTTTCCTTGAGCCCTTCTATTTGTGCCATGGACCCTGGTTTATTATCAGAAAGACAATTGATGGATTAAACACAGAAGGCAGAGTCATTCAATGACCAGGTGCCAAGCAAATGGTAATCTTTGGCATACTCAGTGGTCTGATATGGACAGTAATCAAACGACTATCCGATGTGCCCAGTTATTTCATTTGCAAGGGCCTGAAGGTGTCATTTAATTTAAAGCACAATGGAATCAGAAATCAATTAATAACTGATTGCTGTTTCTCCTACAAATCGATTTTGGGTTTGGCAGTCTGAAGACCCCATAGTGCCAGAGTCTGTGCGTGGGCTACATTAAAATACAGCTAAGATCTTGAAGCAGTTAATTAGATCAGTTCTTCCAACTTTTTCAGAAAGGTACTAGTTTTTCTTGACAAAATAAATGTAACTTCAAAAATTTCTTCCCACTTTTTCTAACATTCCAAAATTTTTGTTCTATAACTTTTAGTAACTGAAGAGGAATAATAGTAATCCATTTGTATTTTAAATCTCTCCCTAAACATTTAAACCTAATACAGATACTATTTTGAAATATAGAATATTGAGACCAGAAGATTTTAATGCCAGCCTTCTAAAATCAGTGTTATTGGTACAATCTACTAGGATCTCATCACATGTACATGCAGGAACTGTTGATTTGATTCTGTAATGAGGGTAAGACAAGGGTAAGGCACGATTCTTATCTAGAGTGACACAGGACTTAGACTTTGCCTCTCATCACACTCCCACAAACGAATACACACTCCAAATACTTGAATAGGCACAGGCTTTAGAAACTTCCCCCCTCCAAGCCATTCAGTGATAAGACTCTGCATTTTGTTTCCATGGGACTTCTGTTGGCTGCAAAATCCAGGGGCAAATAGAACCTTAACAATTGTATGTTTGTGCAAGATATATCCCTATTTGTACCAAGAGGGCTTGCCCAAAGATGGGAAGTTGCAGAAATTCCTGGTCCTTGTCCCACTGGTTAGGGGAGACATTCATATATCCCCAAATGAGGGTTGTTTCTCTCCTCATTCAGAGACTGTATGTCTACCCCAGACACTTGGTAAGAAGATTAAAACTCCTACTTTTGAAGAACTGGGACTAACTCCAGAAGGACATAAGTCTAAAGACATCTGGGAGTGGTAGTGTTGTTTGCTTTGTCAGCAGCAGTCCCCAACTTTTTTGGCACCAGGGACCAGTTTCATGGAAGACAATTTTTCCATGGCCAGGGCAGGAGGTTGGGTTGGTGGGGAGAGCTGGGGGTGGTGCTAGATGGTTTCAGGATGAAACTGTTCCACCTCAGATCATCAGGCATTAGATTTTCATAAGGGATGTGCAACCAGGATCCCTCACATGCACAGTTTACAATAGGGTTCATGCTCCTATGAGAATCTAATGCAGCCACTGTTCTGACAGAAGACAGAGCTCAGGCAGTAATGCTCACTTGTCCCCTGCTCATCTCCTGCTATGTGACCCAGTTCCTAACAGGCCACAGACTGATATGGGTTCATGTACCAGGATTGGGGACCCTGGTATATAGTGTAATGATTAAGAACAAAGAATCTGAAGCCAGATTTCATGTGATCTTCAGAAAGTGATTAAATTTCTCTGTGCCTCAGTTTCTTTATAACAACAGTTCATACACTAGAAAATTGTTGTATGATGAAATAATAGTGGCTGGTATATATTATAATATTACACACACACATACACAGAGCCTTATGCCACATGCTGACAGTGGGAGTTCCATAAGATTATTGATAGAGCTGAAAATTTTCTATGGCTTAGTAATGTCATAGTCATCATCTTTTGGTATTACAACATGTTACTCATGTGTTTGCAGTGATGCTGGTCTAAACAAACCTACCAGGCTGCCAGTCGTATAAAAGCATAGCCACATACAGTTATGTATGGTACATCATACTTGATAATGATCAAAAAATGGATGTGTTATTGGTTTATGTAATTTACACTATTATCATTTTAGAGTGTTTGCCTTCTGTTTATTGAAAAAAAGTTACATTAAAACAGCCTCAGGCATGTCCTTCAGAGGTATTTCAGAAGAAGGCATTGTTATCGTAGGAGATGACAGCCTCATACGTGTTATTGACCCTGAAGATCTTCTAGTGGGACAAGATGTGGAGGTGGAAGACAGAGATGTTGATGATCCTGACTCTGTGTAGGCCTAGACTAATATGTGTGTCTGTATCTTTGTTTTTGTCAAAAAGTTAAAAGTGGGCCAGGTGTGACAGGCACGATGGTTCGTGCCTATAATCCCAACACTTTGGGAGGCTGTGGCAGGTGGATCACCTGAGGTCAGCAGAGACCAACCTTACCAACATGGTGAAACCCCGTCTCTACTAAACACAAAAAACGTAGCCAGGTATGGTGGTGTGTACCTGTACTTCCAGCTACTTGGGAAGCCAAGGCAGGAGAATCACTTGAACCTGGGAGGCAGAGGTTGCAGTGAGCCAAATTTGTGCCGTTGCACTGTAGCCTGGGCAACAAGAGTGAAACTCTGTCTCCAAAAAAAAAAAAAAAAAGGTTTAAAGCATATAAAAATATTTTTAATAAAAATCCTTATAGATAAGGGTATAAAGAAAGAAAATATTTGTGTATAGCTATATAATACATTTGTGCTTAAGCCAAGTATTATTACAAAAGAGTCAAAATGTTTAAAAAACTTAAAAATTTATAAAGTAAAAGTTACAGTAAGCTAAGATTAATTTATTATTGAGGATAAACATTTAAAATAATTTTACTGTAACATAAGGGTACAGTTTTTACTGTAACATAATGGTACAGTAGTGTTCAGCACTGTCTTAGGTGCTCACATTCACTTACCACTCACTCACTTACTTACCCAGGGAGAGCAACTTCCAGTCCTGCCAGCTCCATTCAAGAAAGTGCCCTATACAGGTGAAACTCTGAATTTTAAATCTTTTATACCATACTTTTATTGTATGTTTTCTGTTTAGATAAACAAATACTTCCCATTGTGTTAACAGTTGCCTACTGTGTTAAGTATAGTAACATGCTATATAGCTTTATAGCCCAGGAGCAATAGGCTATGCCATACAGCCTGGGTGTGTAGCAGGCTATACTATTTAGGTTTTTGTAAGTACACTCTATGTTAGCACAATGATGAAATTGCCTGATGATGCATTTCTCAGAACATGTGCCTATTGTGAAATGATACATGGCTGTATATAGTCAGCCCTTTGTATCTGTGGTTTTCCCAACTGTGTATTCAATCAACTACAGATAGAAAGTATTTTTTAAAAAAACGATAGCTGCATATGCACTGAGAATGTACAGACTTTTTACTTGTCATTATTCCCTAAACAATACAGTATAATAACTGTTTACAAAGCATTTGCATTGTGATAGGCATTATAAATAATCTAGACATGATTTAAAGTGTGTAGGAAAATGTGCGTACATTATATACAAATACTACACCATTTTATAAAAGACTTGAGCATCTGTGGATTTTGGTATCTGTGAGGGGTCCTGAAACCAATCTGCTGCAGGTACTGAGGGGTGACTATATATATATATATATATATATATATATGCTTGCTTGTACTATCATTTTTTGAAATTTCACAGGGCAAACATATCATCCAAGTCTAATATTTTCTTTTTTGTTGAAATTTTGTTCTTAAATTTTGGACAAGAATAAACTAATGCCTTGTGAAATGTTGCTGTGATTTCATAAGAAGTTGTTTGCTGAGCCACCTTTTAATTCATAGTTAATGCCTAGAGCTTTGTATAAACTGTTTGAAAAGGTGTTACAGTTGGTCCCTGTTAGCAGCTTTAGTTGTTTTAGCACTGTATATATTAAATGTATTAGGAGTTTTTCAAATGCAAGAAATATTAGGTCACACTGATAAAAGACTTACCCTTTTATGGCTCCTGTTTCAGACTCCAAGATACTTGCTGTCTGTCTTACAGCATTGTCATTATCATCTCAGTATAACCGTGATAGCAAGAAGACACTCACATATCTACCCCATCCACATATTCAACAAGCCTGTTTTGAGGTCCAGACATCAGAAATATAGTGGTGAAAAATGGACAAGGTCTTCAACTTTATAGAGCCTACAGTCTGGTGGGACAGGTAGACACTGAATACATGTAGCAAAAGGAACCTATGTAGTAGTGAAATGGGAAAAGTTCCCTTGTCCCCCTCTCAGGAAGTGCGATGAGAGTGTGACTCACTTCTTCAGTGCTCTGCTGCTCAAACCTCTAGGGGAGCATACAGACAGGCAGACTGTGGGGCTCTGACCCCACAGCAGTGTCTAGGGGTGAATGCTTACAGCTGAAGCCCTGGTGGACATGTGTTACAGGGTGCTCTTTTAGTTTACCCATCCATAGGCAGCTTGTGTTAGTCAGCTCAATTAGACTTCTGCCTTATCAGAAGGACAGAGGACTTTCTTTATCTCAGGGTTTTTGCCTTGGTGTACCAGAAAAATTGGATCACATGTGGGCTTGGAGAATGAGTACAAGGTTTTATTGAGTGAGAGTAGCTCTCAGCAGATAGGGTAGCCAGAAGGGAAATGGTTTTCTCTTGGAGTTGGGCCACTTGGTACCTTGGGCTCTCCTCCGACTGACCCAGCCAAACTTTGCCTCATTCTGCCAGTCAGTAGCCTGCCGGCATGCTGGTACCTGTTGGTACATTCCTCTCAACATCCAGCTGCCCGTGTGCTCCTCCACTGATATGCTCCTCTCCACGTCCAGCCACCTGTGTGTCTGCCTGCTAGGGTATTGGGGTTTTTATAGGCACAGGATGGGAGCATGGCAGGGAAATGCAACATTTGGGCAGGAAAACAGAAGTGCCTGACCTCACATAGGTCTGTGGGCACAGGCCCAGGGTTGGAGCCCTAGTCAGGGACCACGCCCTCTTCTACCCAGCACTTCCCTGCCCCACTTCCACTTCCATATCGTTTAAAGGGACCACGTCCTTCCCTTCTCAGCACTTTCCTTCTGTATCAGTAGGGAACCGAGTGACAGGGACAGGGTAGACCTGCCTGAATAAATGAAATGTAATTAAGCAGTTCTTTTACTATATGGCAATCTAAGACCTCAAATGTTATGGGTATTTATTTTCACAAGAATCCTACAGAGTACATTCAAACAAGATTCATGCTGTTTGTGGTGCAGTAAAGCCAGCTCATACTGGCTCATGAGAGCCAATTGTTAAATTTTCAGGAATTTTACCAATGAGTCAGTTGTTAAACAGCTATAATTAAAATTAAATTATTTATGAACATGCAGTTAAATACATTAAAAGATAAATCCTCAAAACTCATTACTTCCTAATTATTTGTACTACATTATGGCTCTATGATCTTGTTGTTATTTAGTTTATAGTATCTGTATAGCAGTGGAAGCACCACACGATAGTGTGCTCCTGTGCATCTCTTCTCAGCTCCACGTAGAGTAAAGTCATGTTAATAGGTTGAAATTGGCCATAGTGAGACTATTTACACCACAGGAATTGGCAAACACTACAAAGTAAGATTGTTCTTCTCCCAGAGTTAGTAAGTACTTAAGTTAGTAAGTACTTACTAACCAAGGGCTGTCTTACTTTACTGTTAGATATCTAGAGCATCCATCTGCCTCTGAGATTTAACTGGCTATTATTCAGATATTGTGGGATGAGCTGAAAGGCAGTAGACCAGGAGCCAGGTGACTCAGATTCCAATACCCACTTTGGTGTTGGTGAGTTTTGCATTGTGGGTATGCCACTTAACAAATGTCAGTCCTTGACACTCAAAGGAGATGAATAAGACCCAATTCTTGCCCTGAAAAAGGCCATATTCTAAGGAGTAAAAGACAAAGATACATCTAACTAAATACAGCCAATTGTGATTTAATGGTGCTCTGGGAGTAAGATGAGTAAGTCTCATATTGGGCCCTTGGGAGGAATCCATGAGAATACAATATGTGAAGTAGGAACTGAGCAGAATGCACTGGCACCTAGTAGGTGGAGGAGAACCTTGGCAGGTTATGATTTAGTCATGTCTCGATCAAGGATGGGAAGCTTTTTTGGGGGGGACTGGTAGTAGTGGATGACGTATGTTTATAAATTAAGATCAGTGTGTGATAAGCATTTGCGTAATGCCAACAGAATTTATAATTTTTTTTTACAAATTGAGTAATGATCTCTTCAGTATTTTGAACATAATGGCTCCAATAACTGAAAAAAAGAATAAATTAAAAGGATTAATATATCAGAAAATAGCTGGAAAAACCAATTTGGGAATTAACATGATGGAGAAGAGACATTACAAGAGATTGTAAGAGGAAACCTGTACTAGACAATCTGCAGTGACTATTACTTATCCACAAAAAGGACAGTTATTATCAGGGCCATAATTCAAGTACTTAACTTTCTAGACACTTTCACTTTTGTGGGCCCTTTCCTCCACAAAAATATGCATAAGAATTATATTTTGCAATTGTATTGGTATAAAAACTAGTATGTTAATATGACATAAAATATTTTCTTTGACCTAAAAGTCTGGTTTTTTTCTTCTGATTTTAAAAGAAATTTAAAAATTTGTGTTTTAATTTCAGTCCTCTAAAACTATTGTGGGCGTTGGCTTTATGCATGCTGTGCTTTAATGGATAAGTCAATTCTGCCTCTGACTTGTTCAAAAAATTTATAGCAAATCAGGGAACAGTTGGGTAAGCTCTTGGAAGAAGAGGAGATACTGTATAAACATATAGTCTTCTGAGAATTCATATTGGCTAGAACAGGTTTGCATAATCATATTGCATTGGTTACTTCCTTTGCTATTGGCGTCATCAGTGGATTAAAAAATCACAGCAGCTGTATTTGTAGTTAATTTACTGAATGACAGGATGTGTGTGATTATGCAGGGTATGTGCAAGGTAAGTATGTGTACATTGTAGAAATGAGTGAATGTTGAACAAATGGGAGAAGCAAAGGCTATTTATTCTGAGCTTGCTATAGCAAGAAAGTCAAGCCATCACTTTGATTTTGGCAGAGACTCAAAGGCAGGCAAAGGACTTTATAATGGAGAAAAAGGGAAAACTTTAGGAATGCCTTGCTTGGAGGCTGTGCCATGGAGAAGCTGGATGCAGCTAACTAGGACTGGGGCATCCTACGTGATTGGTTAGGATGCATATTTAGCTTTCTCTGGTTGGTCTTAAGTTGGAAACAGAGACAAAATTAGGGAAGCTGTCAGTAATTAATCATGTCCTGGCCATTTTAGGCCAGATTGTTAGAGTTATTGTTTAGCTTCCTCGATTGTCAGTAGAGACAGCAGTCTGGCTTCCGGCAAGTCAGACTTTTAGCTGGCTGGCTTCATGAGTTGTTTATTGTAGATGAGGGAATGGTTTTCTGGGCAAGTTGCTGCATTTTGTGGGGCTCAGTTCTGTTTTATATATGGCCTGGCTATCATTCATTTGTATATTCAGTCATTCAGCATATACCAAGCTCTGTGCTAAACTGTACATCTAATCCTCTTCATGATCCTGTGAAGAAGGTACTCCAACATTTGCAGAGAGGAAATGGATCATTAGAGAGGTTACGTGATTTGTTAGGAAGAGGCAAAGCCTGGTTTCAAACACATGTATGTCTGTCTATCGCCTGTGGGCTTAACCACCATGCTCTACTGGGATACAGCTTTCTTCCTTGCAAAATCAGGAGATAAACTAAGATAATCTCTAGAGTTCCTTCTGGGTCAAATTTCCTAATTCAAAGTTTGACAAAAGGAATCACCTTTCTTAGTCATGAGTGTAATTGGTCAACCAGAGCAACTATTTACTGCCAACACAATGATACCATGAGTTTAATTTTGGTGTATCCACAGGACCTTGAATATGTTCATATTTCTATACTTAGAATTTTGAAAATTCAAAAGAACTGAAGTCAAGCTACCTGGGTAACTGAACCCTTTTTATGAAGTAAGCCCTGGAGGAGTTATACTTCCACACTCTCCCCACCACAGCAATCCATTTTCCCCTGGAACGATTTAATTTCATGCACAGAGAGAGATTTGGCGTAGGCGAAGAGAATGCACTATCATGTCATTCAGTCATGTCTGCAAGTTCTCAGCTTCTCCCCAGTGCTGTAGAAATGATTAATTCCTTGGGAAGGAAGCCAAGAAAATCATGAAAATAGCAAAAATATTTCGACTGCAATTGTAGAGCACATAAACTTGTCAGTGGAGTGATAAGAAAACTGCTGGGTTGCCTCTCATTAGCAGCAAAATATTTTATTTATATATATGGTTTTGTGTGTGTTTTTATTGTTGCAGAGTGGAGGGCATCTGGAGGTTTTGGGCTTAGGTAGGCAGAGTTTTGGAGAGAAAATATTTCATGCCCTTGTTGGACTTCTCAACTGACGGATGCTGAGCTTTTTGCCAACAGTATTGATTGGTTAATATATTTTCAATGTTCCCCCGTGTGGAGCATGGCAGGGTGGTTTACAACGTGTGACTTATTGACCTCTGGACAGTATTGTCAAAGCTGTTTCAAGAGACAGGCATGTGTGAGAGACAGAAAAAAGAAAGTGTGTTCTCACAATAATAATGATAGCTTACACTGCCTGACATCTCAGTATATGCCAGGCCTTCTGCTAAATACTGACCATGTACTATTTCACTGAACCTTCACTGTAACTTAGAGGGAGCTACTGTCATGATTCCTATTTTGAGTAATGGAGGTGACATAATTTACCAATGCCTACAGGTGGTAAGAGGTAAAGCTGGGGCTCAGTCCCAGTACTCTGACTTCTAAGCCTACGGACTAACCGTTAGGACCTACTGCCTCTCAGAAACAAAGATGATTGGGGTCCAAAAAGGGCTTTACAGATATTATGGTCTATTTCTAGGAAGCTAAAGGGTTTGCAAAGGAGCCATGGAGGGAAAAGTATTCATCAGGTTCTTATCCCTGCATCAACCTGAGCAGGTTGGCATTTGGATTATATATTCAGTATCTGGACTCCCTGTAAGATCTCCTTTGGAGAGCTCGTTCTAAGAGTGGGGAGAGAATGAAGTTTGAAAGAAAACTTTTTTTTTCTAGTTTATGATCTTCCTTTTGGGGCAGTTGGCCTGCAAACTTTCTGTAAAGGATCAAAGAGTAGAAGTTTTATGCTTTAAGGTCCACATAATAATCTCAATTGCATATTCTTTTTTGTGTGTGTTTTGCTTTTTATAAACCTTTAAAGATGCAAAAACCATTCTTCACTCACAAGCTTTAACAAAAATAATCCTCAAATTGGATTTGGCCCGCAGGCTGTGTATGGTTTGCCCTCTCTGTTGTAGAGGACAAATCCAATGATCAGAGGAGGAAAGTGATTTGCCTGAGGTTACACAGCTGAGACCAGAACTCAAATTGTCCAGAACAACTTTACAGGCCCTGTTGACCACACTGGACAGTTAGATGTCCGCTGTGGCCTACGGCATGTCAGGCACAGTGCTAACTGCTTAGAAGATTAACATGTAGGAAAAGCATCTGTGTCTCCCCCAGCAGCTTGGAGTCTATGGAGAGACAAATCTTAAATGTTTAAGTTAACCGGCCACACAGAGCCCTCCTCAAAGCAGTACATAAGTCATTGCCCGACAAGTGACTGACTATTAAATACCGAGTTCCAAGGAAGCAGAGTAAAATGATTTTTGACAACTCCCAACCGAGAGCAGGAGCAAATTTGATGAGTTTCTGGGCAAAGGGATCTGTTGTTCTCCATCTCTCTTGCCTACTGAAAAATGGGTTTGAATCTGTCCTGAGGCTGATAAAGAGGCAGGATTGAATAATATAGTGGCCTTTGCTTCTGGGTCAGCATACAAACCTTTTTAACCCCTTTGTGCAAGTGTTCCAGGGAACTTGAAAGCTGTCCCTATAGGCTAGATACATCTCCCCCGAGGCCTTGCCTGAAGTTTCCTCATTGGTTATTCCTTCTGCTTAGGCATTAGTCTTTGGTTTAATGTGCAGATGTGTCATCTGCAAGAACTGACAGTCTGAAGTGATACAGTTGTGGGTATTATTCACATGAGAGTGTTAATCAGAGTAATATCATCATCCAGCTAAGCTCTAAGAGAAAGTGCAGTTAAGTCTTACTTGAAGGGAAAGAGCAGTGGAAAACCTGAAATGAAGAATGTGTGGGCAGAATGAGCCTCCTGTAGGTTTGTTGAGGAATCTATTTAGAATCAGAGAGGCCTGTTGGCGGAACGTTCTAGTAGGAACTGCCTGAACATCTGATGGACAATTGAATGAAATGATCTATTAGTTTTTACCCAACTCTAGTATTTTATTACTAAGATTGTTGGGAAGGGAGGAGATGATAAAGGACCCTAGAAAAGAAGCGTCTTCATAGTTATGCATGGTAAAGCTGGCTATTCACCAAAATTATGGGTGCCTTCCTTCCATAATGTGGAGTTGTTGCTGACAGGTGGTTACACACCCAGAGACTACATTTCCCAGCCTCTCTTGCATTCAGATATGATCAAGTGCATACTTCTCACTCATGTAATATAAGCGGAAATAATATGTACCAATTATATGCCTGGCCCATAAAATTGCCTTACCTAGACTTCGCCATGCTCTTTTCCTCTTCCAGCTTCCTGGACAGAGGACTCTAGGGTAACCTTGAACGTCGTACATTGAGGGTGGCAGAGCCCCCATTAGCTTGGATCCTATACCTCTTTGGGTATGTTGTCTAATATGGTAGGCACTAGATATGCACGTGGTTGTTTATTTAATAAGCTCCAGTTCCTCAGTCATAACAGGCATTCTGTGCATGCTTAGTAGCCGTGCATGTGACTTCAGCGGCTACCATATTAGATAGCACAGATGTAGAACATTTCCATTATTTCAGAAAGCTCTATTGGGTCACTATGCTGTATTGTATATGAACTTTTATATACTCTAGCTTTTACTTTTGTAATAGTTGATTTATTAATATTTCTATTAATACAAAGTTAAATACAAGATTGACAAAGAGGGTTTGTTGACCCCCAAAAGACAAGTATTTGTTGGATGTCTACTTTGTGTCAGGTACTGTTCTAGAGTGTGGGAATTTGTCAATAAATACAACAGACAAAATTCCCCATACTCAACGAGCTCATTGTTACAGGCCTTGTAACTTGGCTATCGGATTTCTCAAGGTGCAAATTTGTCTGTGCAAATCCAGGCTTTTTAAATGCATTATAGCAGCAATATTCTCTATAATCAGGTTTTCGAATTCCAGCTACATTCTAAGAAGCAGGTTCACCAAACCAGAAGCCTACCTTTAGGAGTCGAAAAGATCAGAGGACCTAGGAGAAAGTAGTCCTGTGTATGAGGATGTCCAATGAGGTTTTACTGGCCAACTTCCTTGGTGACCATGACCTTTGCAAAACTCTTGTACTTGGGGCTTCCTGAAAATGTGTCTGAGTGGAGTAGTCTTATTATATCTGCTGGAGGCAGATGCTTTAGTTCCCTTGGTCAAGACAACAGAGACGAAAGATGAAAATGGCTTGCAAAGGAAATTAATGACCCAAGTAATGCTGAATTGTCCATTTCCCTTCTTAATGTGCCCTGCCTTCTCCCTACGCTGCGTGGACTTCACATATAACATTCTCTACACGTTCATTGTTTATTTTTCTTCCTTACTGGGCTGTATATCCTAGAGAAATAGGGATTATGTCTGCCATCATCTAACATGGTATTTCAGGGGCCTGGATCATAGTGCAAGAAATATTTGTTCCTGTCACTATATATTGACAATCATGTGATGAAAATGTTTTTGTTTTTTCATAATCTGCTATAGCAATTTCTAATGCGTACCTTGTGAAAGTTAATAGGTATTCCATAGAACCTAGGGAAGTTATATGAAACAGGGTGAGGAGGGTAAGTAAGGCTGCTTTAAATAAGTGTGTTTCATTGTTGCAGGCTTTTTTGCACCACTCCTATGGTAATACAGTGGTTCTCCAGCATCAATGAGCATCAGACTCACCTAGAAGGATGTTAAAACACATGTCACTGGACTCTGCCCCCATAATTTCTGGTTCAGTACTCTTAGTGTGGGCCTGGGAATTTACATTTTAACAAGTTCCCAAGTAATGCTGCTGCTGTTGGTGAGAGCCAGTGTGGAGGTATGTTACTGACACTTAGAGAAAATATACAGTTTCCATCATTTCTCAAAAGTGCTTGACTAAAGGTCTTCTTAAACCTATAGCCCTGTCTGACTTGAGGATATGATGACCTACTTTAGACTCAAGTGCCAATGAATTATAAATTAATGCATCCACATTTTAAAAGGGACATCTGGGCAGATAACTGTTGAAGCACAAATAATGTATTGCTACTAATAGAATTTAGATTTCATTCCAGAATAATAAGGACAAAAGTTTTAGGTAGAGTATTGAAAAAAAAGATCACCTACTCGTCCTAGTTATAAAATGAGTTTGAACACAATCTATATTGCCTGGAAAAGTAAAGTTCATGTCTAAAATCATTGAAATTACTATTGTTTAAAGCAATTCTCATGCTTTGTATCTGCAGCTGTTCTAGTTTAAACACACATTGCTTGGCCCTGAGAACACGCAGCTTTTTGCTTCTTGGACTCTCCTGTGATTTGAAATGTGTTATTCATAAGTCTTCTATATTCCAAATATTTGAAGGAACAGATGTGGACCTAAAGGAATAATCAACTCTTGCTGCTATTGCTCCAAAAGGCAATATGTGGAGTTTCATTAGAATGAAGAGCTGCATTTGGCTCTTTTTGTTTTGAGATGTTGGAATGGCAGAGTATCTGTAAGATAACCCAGTGCCGAATGCCGTTTTATGCTTATAGGAATGTTAATCATTCAGCTCAGTGCTAATTAATCTCCTAGACACTTCAGATAATATACAAAATATATAAGACATATTTCTTGCCCTCACGGAGCTTATAAACTAATTTGCAAACCAAGACATACTCATGAAGTGATTAGAGCAGAAGTTTTTAAATTTATTTGTGCAGTAGCTTAAACAAATGGAAATTGAGATATTCAGGACCCGTGTTAGTCCTATTAAAGCAGCTATGAAAAGGGCAGTGCCAGAAAATATGTATTTTTAATAAGTTCCTTAATTGAGGCTGATGACTAGGCAGAGCTGGAACCCACAGGCTGTATTAACATTTGTTGGATAGTAAAAGATGCTCTATTGTTCACTGTTATAATAAATTCTTCTTAATCCAGATAAAATATTCTATATTCATTCAACAAGGTAGGTAGAGTATGTGCTATCTAATCTTGTTCCTTCATTGGCAGGTAGAACTGAAAGGTGACAAGGCCGTGAAGGGCCCTTATTAGCCTAACTACAGAGGGCTACCTAGTCTAGAGAGCTGCCATGCAGTTAAGAGACAATGAATAAATTGTCAAAAAGCAAGATACTGTGACAGAGCCATAGGTGGTAATATTTTACAACATTGGTCCGTAGTTGGTTAATTAGATATTTATTGAGAACTCACTATGTACCAGGCACTGTGCAAGGCACTGAGGATATAATAAGCAAACCACGTGGCCCCAACTTTCTTAGCCTCTACAGTCTAGTGAAGATACACATAGGAAATAAGTAGTCATGGTCTTTTCCCTCTTTTAAAAAAAAATTGTCATAAAATAGACATAAGTTGACTCTTTTAACCATTTTCTAGTATATAGTTCAAGTGGCATTCAGTGCATGCATATTATTATCCAGCCGTCATAATCATCCATCTCCAGAACTTTTTCATCATCTCAAGTTGAAACTCTGTACCCATTACATAATAACTCCTACAAAACATGGCAACCGTTAATGTGCCATCTGGCTGTATGAAGTTGACTACTCTGCCTACCTCACATGAGTGAAATCATGCAGTATTTGCTTTTTTGTGTCGGACTTATTTCACTTAACTTAATTTCATGAAGGTTTATCTGTGTTGTAGTATGCATTAGAATTTCAGTCCTTTCATACTAAATAATGTTCCATTGTACATAGACACCACATGTTGTTTATCCTTTCGTCTATCCACGGACACTCGGCTGTTTCTATCGTTTGTCTATTGTGTATTGTGTTGCTATGAACATTCATGCACAAATATCTGTTTGAGTCTCTGTTTTCCATTATTTTGGGAATATCCCTAAAAGTGGTATTATTGACAGCAATTGTGAGAACTCGTTTCTTATCTTCTTAGTTAAAATAATTCAAACAAGAGACATACGGCAAAGGAGATACGGCATAGAGCAATTTTTTTTTTGCAAAAGAGAAAGCACGCTCTGAAGATTAGGTGAAAAAGAGAAAGTACGCTCTGAAAGATGATTCAGCACAGACTGCTCAAAATGAGACAGCATTGCCTGTTACTGGGGAAACTCCCTTTATGGGAGTTTTACATGATTATTCGTAAGGGGGTGGGAAGAGGTGTTACCAGTAAGCGTGTTCTGGGTGGTCCTCTGGGTACACACACACAGTAGCTCTACTTGCTTGTTCCTACATTGCATGTCTTGTTAACATCTTAAATCTCCACCCAGGGGTGTTTTTACTATTACAATAGGCAAAGGGTCAGTCTGAAGACAAGTAATATCAAAATGCGCATGCTGTCTGCAGGGGAAAGTCCCTAATGAAGATAGTTCTACTTGGATGAGCTTGACTACAATGTGAGCACTAGGACTCTTTGTGTTGATGGTGCAGTCACCATGGTTGCTGTGTCCCAAAGACATGGTTACTTCCTTGACTACCTATCCTGCCTCAATACTGCTGGATCATATGGTAATTTTACATTTAATTTTTTGAGGAACTGCCATACTGTTTTCCCCAGCAGTTATACCCTTTTATAGCCACGGTCTTTTGGCAAGAGAGCAGAAGTTAGGTATTATTCTGATGAGGAGTTTCTGTTCATCATAATGGTTTCAGGAACATTAAGGTTGACTACTTCAGGGCCCCATGGCAGCCCCAGGTCTCAAATCCACATCTCTTCCAACCCACCCTGACACCATTTCCTGTTCTTCCTCCCATCCATCCTCCCCAGTGAGGAAAAGCCACAGCAGTGCACATCAGCTTTCAGAGTAAAAAACAGAGACAAGCGCAGGATCGGATGGCCTGTAATGTGTTCCTTAGAATCACAGTTTCTCAGTTCCTGGTACAGTTTTCTGTAATTCTGTTGCCATATCCCAAAGGAAAAGCTTTGCTTTTAGAGAACTCGGGCTCTATTAAGGTTGAGCAAAGGCCTTGGGCATAGGCACTGGGGAGTTCTAATCTCAACTCTGCTCCATATTGTGTGGCAGCCCCAGGCAGGTCATTTAACCTCCACAATTCCTTGTGTTTTCTGACTCGCTGAGATGATTGTAATGACCTCCCTTTGGAGCTGGTGCTAAGGAAACCATAATGATAGATGGAAGGATGTTTGTTGTAAGGTTTTGCTGGACATTCACGAGACTGTAAAAGACTTGGACTTTCTTGCTCCTGTGTCTGTGTGCACATCTAAAATTGGGGTCCCACATGCCGGTCACATCATTACTCTTAGATAAATTCCCCGCTGCCTTATGAGGACTTATCTGGGCCTTGATGTTCATCTCCAGCCCTTGTAGTTAAACATCTGGTTTATGGAGGTCTTTTTTCTTTAGTTGTTTGAGAAGATGGAAAGGAACCTAAGAGAGAGGGGCATGATATTCTCTGACATCTCTTGTTTTTTCGAGATGGAGTCTCGCTCTGTCACCCATGCTGGAGTGCGGTGGTGTGATCTTGGCTCACTGCAACTCCCGCTTCCCAGGCTCAAGCAGTTCTCTTGCCTCAGCCTTCTGAATAGTTGAGATTGCAGGTGGTGCCCCACCATGCCCAGCTAATTTTTGTACTTTTAGTAGAGACAAGGTTTCACCATGTTGGTGTAACAGGCTAGTTTGGAACTCCTGACCTCAAATTATCCTCCCACCTTGGCCTTCCTGAGTGCTGGAATTACAGGTGTGAGCCATCACGCCTGGCCTCCCTGACATCTATTTCACCCAGAATACTCAGAACTGAGCACAAATATTCTTAAGAATGTTGTTTCCATTCCTTCATCCACTTACCTGCATGTAAGTGTATATAATGTCATCTTCATAGGCATTTTCTCTCTATTCGTTCCATCCTATCTTTGATGAAGTACTCGATGCTGTGTATTTGTCAGGGAAATGACAGTCTCACAAAGTATTAGAGAGAAATGCATCTTCTACTGAAGGTTTCGTAGGGGAGCCAGAGCAAGGAGTTCACCTCTCATCTCCTGCTGCAAATATCTTAACTAACTTTTTCATCATGTGTTTTTCCTCCTAAGTCAGTGTTTGTCTTCTGAATCACTGTGGGTGCTCCCTGCCTCTGCCTTTTGCCCCTGGTATATCCAGAATGTTTTTTCTTATTTCTTCCCTCCTACGTTTCACCTGTTAAACCTCAAATTCCTCCTCACTCCCGATATCATACAGAGCAGGTGACTTACCAGCTTCTGTCTCAAAACACTTTCTGTGTATATTCTTTCTCAAAATGCAGTCGTAGATCATGTATATTGTTTCTTTTACTGATGGAAAAATGGGTTTTCTATAACAACTGTGATAAATTTTGTATTTCAAGAATTTTAAAAGGTATCCTTTAAAATATTTTGGTAGGAATCTGTTGCTTCATTTCTTTGGAAGATGTACATCGTGGTAGACAGGTATCTAAGATCCTTGTTCCCTGGAGTAAATACCTTACATCCTTTCCTCCCTTTCGGTGAGGGAGGAACTTGTAAATATGATACGATGCCACCTTTGTGATTGTGTTATTGCCTAAGGGATTCTGCAGATGCAATTAAGGCTACTAATCAATTGATTTTGAGTTAATCAAAAGGGGATTTTCTGGGTGTCACCAGCCTAATCGCATAAGCCCTTCAAATCTGGGTATAGAGGTCACAGACTAACAAAGTCAGAGAGTGGACATGTGAAAAGGCACACGTGGCAAAGAACTGAGGTAGCTTCTAGAACCTAAGAGTGGACCACAGGCACCAGCCAACGAGAGAAAGGAGCCTCAGACCTGGGGCAAAACTTTGGTTTCAACCTTGTAAGAGCCTCATCAGAGCACCCAATTCTGTGTCTGAGCTTCTGATGGCAGAAACCAGGTGATGATAAATAAATGCCACTAAATATATCATAATCTTTTACACAGCAATAGAAAATTATTACATGCACTTTATTCTCACCTTGTTTCCCTTCCATTTTGGATGTTAGCATATTCTTGCTTTTAGAAAATGATCATCCTGCTAGAGGATAGGATTTTCTACCCTAAACAAAATCTTCTTTATTTAGCAAAAAGGTTTACAAACCCATGTCAACTCTCCCTGCCTTATAGGGTTTGTTTGGGAATTTAAGTAAACAGTGAAATTGCCAAGTCTAGAAATCACAGATTGAAAATATCCCCTTTCTCTGTCTGTTATCTAAATTTTACTGCTCTCCCAAGCTCACTTCAAGGCAACTTCTTCAAGGGTTTTGAGGTGTTTTCTTCCCCCAAGAAATTGTCTTCCTCTTAACAGCAAGTTCTTAAATCCTGTGTCTGAGTAATAACTTTCATTTTGTTGTCAAGATGGTTTTGAGTCCTGTCAGTTTAGTTTCCCACTTTTTGTCTTGCCTTTCCGGCCATAGGCCTGGAGGTAGGACCACAGTTTCAAGCTCCTGAGTTACCCGCTGAGTCTGGCCAAATACCTGATGCCCAGTGGGTCCTCTTACATCCTTTCGGATTGATTGATTTTACAAGGCAGGGGCCAAAACTCTCTACTAAATAATTGATCAACACACCTTTTGGATTTTATATCCACTCCTGTGTGTAGATACCACCTGCTGTATTTAGCCCCATCTTTACTAAGAAAAAAAAAAAAAAAAAGCCCTCTGGGCATAAATCCCTCTTTCAGAGAGAAAAATAATTTTAGCAGCAGCTGGTCCGTGGCATTAAAGATTGAATGACGGTAATGTGTTCAGACCATGGTTGGCTTGTTAGGAATTCTGTAAGGCAAGAAATAACCTGAGAGCCAGAGACCTTGGAGACTGCACGAAAAAGATAGTTGTTGGTGGTGTCCTTCCTTGAAGCATCACATTATAATTCCTGGGCCATTAACACAGCTACCCTTCAATGGCTTCTCATAACTGCAGGAGAAGCCCCAGCGTCTCCCTGTGTCACTGCCAGCTTCTCATCCCCTTCCATTCTCATTCCTGCTGCCATCCTTGTGCAATCTGTGATAAGCTTTACTCACCTACGTGTTGTTCTTCTGTGCCCCTCTCCTCTTGTCTTTATTTTGGTGCATCCAATTTCCTCTTTAGGAGTGGAGTTTCCTACAGGCTTTTCTCCAGTCCCATTCACCCAGTCATTTCTACACGTGTCCTTCAATCCATTCAAATTTCACCTCCACACAGCCTTCCCTAACCTCCCCAGGGAGTGGACTTTTTCAAAAGCAGTTGAGGAGTGTTTTCCCTGTGGTAAGCATTTTATACAAGTGCTCTTTCAGAATACTCAAAACAGCCTGAGGAGGTGGATGTTATCCCTGTTTTTACAGAAGATAAAGCTAAGGTTTAAGATAAAGTTAAGTTACCTGTTGTATTAATCAGGGTTCTCTAGAGGGACAGAACTAATAGGAGATATATATATATGTGTGTGTGTGCATATATATATATATATATATGTGTGTGTGTGTGTGTATATATATGCACACACACACATATATATATTTTATTAAGTATTAACTTACACAATCACAAGGTCCCACAATAGGCTATCTGCAAGCTTGAGGAGCAAGGAGAGCCAGCCCAAGTCTCAAAACTGAAGAACTTGGAGTCCGATGTTTCAAAGAAGGAAGCACCCAGCATGGGAGAAAGATGTAGGCTGAGAGGCTAGGCCAGTCTCGCCTTTTCTCGTTCTTCTGCCTGCTTTATATTCACTGGCAGTTGATTAGATTGTGCCCACCAGATTAAGGGTGAGTCTGCCTTCCCCAGCCCACCGACTCAAATGTCAGTCTCCTTTGGCAGCACCCTCACAGACACACCCAGGATCAATACTTTGCATCCTTCAATCCAAGCAAGTTGACACTCGGTATTCACCATCACAGCTGCCTGAGTTTTTATAGGTACTACGCCAGCACATAAGCCTGGAACTGTTAGAATCCCAACTGGTGCTTACGATGTCAAGGCCTGTCTCTTAACCTCCAAGCTGTGCTGCATCCTGGGCCCTCACAGTGCGTTATGCGTTGTCGCTAAAATAGCACTCTTCCTTTCCTGTCATTGTTGAAATCTGTCTCCCTCACCGACCTGTGAGCTTCAGCGAGGGATGGATCATCGTCTCTTCATCTGAACACGTATCCCCGGCAACTTATATAATGTTGAACAAACTTGAGCTTAATAAGTAAAGAATTAAAAAAAAAAATTGCCAAAAGAAACAGGACTTGAAGGACAAAAAAAATGTAAGGGAAATTATAATCTACTCAGTTAAATTTTCTATGAGAAGGTCGTTACTGGTTTCACGAGGAGTGCCTTAACTTGAGCTTTTGTTTAATTGAAAGGAAAAGGAGATTTTCAAAGAGAAATCCCACATAAAGTAGGGGAAATAAAGGAGAAAGGGGAGTAAGTCTATTTCTCTCACAGGTATATGGTTTTCATTGTATCAGTGGTGTTTTATTTTGCTTATTTAATAATTATTGGATGAAGTCTGCTATACGGTGTTGTGGAGTGTTCAGGGGATTGGTTTTAGGACATGCCACTCCCAAAGCTCATTTTTATGAACTTTCCACTTTATGATGTCATCTACAACACAGGTAGAGGAGAAACATTTTTATCCCCTAAAGTAGAGGGGGGTGGCATTTAATATCTGGTTTCGCTAATAATCATGTCCACCTCAAAGATGATATTGTAAAGAAAATGTAGCTGTGAAAAAGTGATGTTTACATTCTCATCTTAATATTGCTGCTGAATATGTAATTTGAGATGATAAAATCATACCACATTCTACCAAGAGTTTATTACTATCCTTTTAGCTCTTTTGTCTTTTCATCTTGAAGTAGGAATGTTTCTTGAAGGTTTAAGCATTTTACAAGGAATAAGAGGACTAAGAGGACATCCATTAACAACAAAATGAGGAAACCACATGGCACTCCCTGGAATTGTACATACAGGACATGTAGTAGATGCAACCTTGAAAAACCTGGTTTAACCTCATCAGCCTTCTGCTCAGGCTGAGATTTCTTTTCTTTTCTTTTTTTTCTTAAAAAGCAGAGACTTGCTCTTGTCACCCAGGAGGAGGGAGTGCAGTGGCGCAGTCTCGGCTCACTGCAACCTCTGCCTCCTGAGTTCAAGCAATTCTCCTGCCTCAGCCTCCCCAGTACCTGGAATTACAGGTGTGTGCCACCACGCCCAGCTAATTTTTGTATTTTTAGTAGAGACGGGGTTTTCCCACGTTGGCTGGGCTGATCTTGAGCTCCTGACCTCAGGTGATCCACCTGCCTCCCTCAGCCTCCCAAAGGGCTGGGATTATACAGGCGTGAGCCACCACCCCCGGCCCCCATGTTGAATTTCATGTGCACATCACCCTGTCTTCTGCCATCTTGCTCTTAGTCCCCTTTTTTGTCTGTGTTTAATCATCCTCTCTGTTCCACTCCCAAGAATATTTTGCCACCTTTTCTAAGCCCAAGGCCTCCGTGTCTAGGGAAGGAGTTAAAATTGAGAGCTCTTCAGTCAGATTGACCACTTCCTGGTGACAAGTTTAGGCAAGTTTCTGGGCTTCTTCAAGTTTCAGTCTTCACATCTATAAAATTGCTCACAGCTGCAGGCTCTGCCAATGTATTTTCTCCCAAGTGAATGGGGCTCATATTCTCCTGGAAGTAGGAAGACAAACACAAAATAATAACATAATAAAAAATACTTACAAAAATATACTTAAGGCTTCTTTATTCTTCAAAAAGATGTTATTTTCTTTGACTTTGACTCTGTGTCTTAAGCCGTGCTTGCTTTCTTTACTTTGGCTACAGTGTAAAAGAAAAACATCGTTATTTTCTATCTCACTGGCCTCGTCACCCATTCATTCACTACTTAACCCCCTACAAACCCCTTTTTTCCTTCATTTCCTTAGTTTCCAAATTCAACACCCTTTGTTCATTTTTCTTCTCTTTGATGTCCCTGTAGTATTTTTACTACAGTGGTCAAACTTCTCTGTTTTAAAACCATTATGAACGTTCTTAGCTCTGTTCCAAATGAGGGCTTCCTCCCTATTTTTGTTAGAGATAACACATTTCTTCAGATCTCCCACACTTCAGACCATATCAGAAACTTTGGGTTACCCATCACTTTTGTTTGCTCCCCGCCAACTAGTCCCCTGGCCCGGCTGGGCCCTTATTTGCAGCATACCCCTTTCCTTTCCTTGTGTTTTCTTCCCTTCTCTGGTTCTCACATTCTGTAGACAGATCAGTTGCACTGCATCTATGCCCAGCCTCAGAATAATTCTGTGGCCTTTGACAAACTACTTGTCTAAGCTTTGGTTGCCTAGTAGGTAAAAGAAATAGTAATGATCATTTTTACCTCTAAGAGTTATTATGAAGATTAAACAAAATGATGGATATATAGTCCTATCTACTCCTATGCTAAATAGCAGACACGTGGCAGCTGTTAATATTATCTGCCTCATACCACCCCAACCCCCTCATTAGGTTCTTTTTACTGGAACAAGGACCAGCAGTCATCTCATCTTCATCCTATAATTTTGTTTTCCTCCAGTGTTCTCCATCGAATACCCCAGATCCCCTGTACACATACTAGATCAATATTACCACTGCATAGTTAGGAAGATTTAGGAAGTAATATCACAAAAGTGTGGGCTTTGGCTTGAATTTTTAGTCTGTGTGTTAATAGCTAAATAATTTTAATGTGGCTTCTGAACCTCTCTGAGTTTCAGTTGCTTCATGTTGGAAATTGCAACACTATTCACAATTGCTAAGACATTGAATCAACCTAGGTGCCCATCAGTGGTGGATTGGATAAAGAAAATGCGGTATATATAAACCATAGAATACTACACAGCCATAAAAAAGAATAAAATCATGTCCTTCACAATAGCATGGATGCAGTTGGAGGCCATTATCCTAAGCAAAACATAGGAAGAGAAAACCAAACACTGCGTGTTTTCACTTAGAAGTGAGAGCTAAGCATTGGGTACACATAGGCATAAAGATGAGAACAGTAGACACTGGGGGCTACTGGAGGGGGCAAGGATTAATAGCTACTGGGTACTATGCTTACTCCCTAGGTGATGGGATCATTCATACCCCCCCCCACCACAAACCTCAGCATCATACAATATCCCTATGTAACAAACTTGCACGTGTAACTGCTGAATCTAAAATGAAAGTTGAAATTACTTCTTTTGAAGTTACAGCTATGATGCAGGGCTGGTGTAGGAATTAAAACTATCAAGCACCTAGCATAGTGCCTGCTACAGAGTTCTCACTCAGTAGATAGTAACAATTGGTATTATAGCGGCCCCCTGTTCTCTTTAACCCCCGAGAATGAACTGGTGAAACCTTTGATGGACCATCAAGATCCTCCATGGTTTAGCCTTTCTCTCTGCTTCCAGCTGCCATTGCTGTCTTACTTGCTAGTATCCCCTACATGAGCTTTTAGACCCATGAAAGGGGCCTTATTTTTCTGTCTCTGTCCTACTGTTTTTCCCATTCCTCTTTTTTGGAATCCCAATCCTCCCTTCTTGTTCTCCCAGGACAAGATCAACTCTCACTTCATGAAATGAAAAAAACATGCAAAGGATTTAAGATTTTTACTGGTCTAGTCCTCATTATACCAGTCTGTAATTGGGACTCTTTCACATTTATTGTATAAACGCATGACTTCAGCAAATTATTCTACAGTCGTTGGTAGTATTTTAAAATCATGTTGCTTTTATATGATTTTCCCCCTTGATATTTTATTTCTTTGCCACCAAGTGTTGAGCAGTTACACAGTAAAAACTCGGTGAACTCTTATTAGTGATTTTTGAGGTTGATTTTCATGGAATTCATAGCTCATGAACCATCTGATCCTTAGGTCGCACCATTTATTTCTTGGCCTCTGCACAGAACCTTTTTCTTCAAGATGTTCCATCTGCTTTGCAGAAATTAGCTCATGAGTCATTTCCCTTCCCCACCCTCCTTATAAACTGTAGCAGTAGACGTGCAGCCCCTTTGGAGTCAGTGGAAGTCCAGGGGTTGCATGGAGCAGTATAGGGAGTTAGAAGCAGGCTCAAGTCTGTCAAGTCCTGGTTCAGGGTTGTTATCCCTCAAAACATTGAGAAATTAGGCAGGTACAGCTCTGTTCAGTCGAAAGAAAGTGTTTTGGAGCCAGACATGATGGGGCTCAGATCCTGGCTCTGCCTGTTGTATGCTTTGAGACCTTTGGCTACCGTAAAATGGGGAGACTTATATCTGCCTGCCAGGACTATTGTATGATAAGAGAAACTGTATGAAAAGACATTAGCGTGGTACCTGGCACACAGTACTACTTCACAGTATTAGTCTTCTGACCCAGAGAGGTTTCCATGCCCCCCAAAGAGAACATTGCAGAAATTATTGATACATACACCAAAAACTGCAAATAACTTCTCAACCGACCGCATTCAGGCCTGTTGCAAAATCATGTTTAAAAGTTGATTATTTTGCTCTTCTTACCTAACAGGATGGAAACTTGATAAAAGACACCTGTGAGTTAGGGTTATTTTTGTTATTTCCTACCTGACAGCAAGAAAGAAAAGTCTGAAAATTACCTTTTTCTCTTACTTTGACTTTTGAAGAGCTGATCAATTTTTATGTTCCCTAAAGAGGAGAATTCAATAAGGCAGTCTGGAATCCAGCTAATAACGTTTAGTCATGCATTCTAGGGTGGACCTTGATAGAATGGTTGTTCCATCTTTGTGTTTTATGTTCACTCTTTTAAACTGACTTAGGAAAACTGAACATTGAAATGTTAGCCTGGGTAGGAGTCAGAGTAGTACCTGCTTGGTTGCATAGCAGTGCTGTAGCCTGGGGTTTCCTCATCTTTGCCGTTTAGGATGGTTAGCATGACCCTCAGTTGACCAAACTTTCAATAACTTCTAAGTATAACATTAGACCAGGTATATATATATATATAAAGTGCTTTTTAAAAATTGCAGTTGGATATGAATACAAACAATAAAATGACTTTTTTCTACCTATGTTTATAAATTGGAAAGTAACATAGAAATAGCAACTGAGGATAGCTATTTGTTGAGAATATTCTTTCTGCCCCAGGACCAACCTAATTTGAACCTGAAAAAATAAAATCCTATTGGATTAGGTTTTGGGTTTGTTTTGCCCTTTACTAGTGAGGATAGAGGAGCACAGGGAAATCAAGTCATTTTTGTCCATAGTCTTATTTGTCACAAACATAGGTGCCAGTACTCACATGTGGAGAGGCTGTCTCCAGAGTCTAAGAACTTAGTGATCATAGAGAGAAATTTCTCATTCTAGTATTTATTCATTCCTTAATGTGGCAAATATTAATTAATCACTTATTATGTTCCAGGTGTTGCAAAGCATAAGAGATGGCAGAGTGAATCAGGCAGGCTTGGTTCTTGTTCTCATTGAGGCCACAGCCTTATAGGGTAAAAGAATAAACAGAGGAATGATGAGATAAAATAATTGCACACTGATAAATTCTATAACTAAAACCAGCAGGTACTGAGACGGAGAGCAGAGGTTGAGGGGAGGGGCCTATTTGGATCAAATGTTCAAAAAGGGCATTCTGGGAGGAGTGACATTTAAGATGAGATGCACGACATGAGAAGATAGCCTACCACATAGGTGACATGTCAACTTAGCTGTTACATAGAGATACAGAGCTCAGAGAAGACCATGCCTAACATATTACTGTAGACTATGAAGGCATTTCGCCCTTCAAACATAGAAGGCCAAATGCAGGATGAGTGGTTGTGTCTTCCTGTTGAAACCTTCAACTTTTCTGAGACAGGATCTCGCTCCATTGCCCAGGCTGGAGTGTAGTGGCAGGATCATAGCTCACTGCTGCATCAACATCCGGGGCTCAAGCAGTTCTCCTACCTCAGCCTCCTGAGTAGCTGGGACTACAGGCACATGCCACTATGCCTGACTAGTTTTTTATTTTTATTCTTTGGTAGAGACAGGGTCTCAGAAACCTTTAACTTTTATAGTAGCTGTTCAGTTATGAGTTACCTCTTTCTTGAGCCTTCCCAGCATGTAAAACAAACTTCATCTTTGCTATCCCAGACATTTGAAATGAATTTCTAATAGGTTAGCTTCCTTGGACTGAGGCTAGAAAATTGGGAAAAGGATTTTTTTTGTTTTTGGAGTAGCAAATGTCTTCACAAAGACCTTAGGACTTAGAGTTGGAGGACACAGGACTGAGATTTGGAGATGGAAGTTATATGACTTGCTTTCTTTGAAATGGTGGTACAGAAGAGATAAAACTGACTCATTAGAATTCAAGGGATTCGCAGTTTCTGAGCTTGCAGAAAGGCTGAATTTGGACTGTGCTCTGCACCCCATTTTTCTCAGTTAGAGTAAAATGTGGCATCTTGCCCATCCCTTTCTCTACTTCTAGGATTTCTGGGAGAAGAGTTAAACTACGTAAAGTAGCATTCAATATTAAACAACTCTGAAGCACTCAAGGTAAAACCTGGTTTGAAATGGTTCCACAAACATTTTATTGCAGCTCTCCAAAGCACAGTTCTTATACATCTCTACCAGGTTCGATCTTTAAATACTTTTCAATTCCCTGTTTTTTGAAACATATAAACTCAGCCTATAAAAATAATTTTAAATGTTTATCAATTGGATATCAATTAAATTACAACATTTGTATAAAACTTAATGATGCATGTCTTTTAAAAAGAATGAGGTAGATCTAGATAAAATTATCATAAAAGGATATTGTTGATATAGCATTGACAGGAAATAAAGGTTATGGAGGAGGAATTGGCACACATTTTCTGTAAAGGGCCAGATAGTAAATATTTTCAGCTTTGCAGACCATATGGTATCTATTGCAATTACTCATCTCTGCTGTTTTCCTGTGAAAGCAGCCACAGACACTATGTAAACAAATGAGTGTGGCTGTATTCCAATAAAACTTTTCACAGGCTTTTACAAAAACAGGCAGTGGGATCACAGGCTGTACTTTGCAGACTCCGTTATAAACTATGCAGAGTGGGAAATCATCTGTTATTAAACAACAATTAAATATTTGGAAGGATATGTACCAGACTGTTCCATACTCCTTTTATTCTAGAGATAGAATAACAAAGTGAGTTTTCTAGCATTTGGTATGTTACAATGAGCAATGATTGCTTTTATACTGAGCAAAAACAATGATGGCACTACCATTTTGATGAAAAATCAAATTTTGCACTATTCTAGGTAGCTCAGTCCAAATAAGTAATATTTAACTATAGTTTTACTGTGCCCTCAGAGTAATTGCTAGTATTTTATTCTTTGGAGACAGCAACCAGAAGTATAGTATTAAACATTAAATTTACGCAAGACCAGAGTATAATTACCATCAATGGTGGTCAAGTTTTCAGCCTTAAATGGAATAATATCTAGATATACAGTAAAGGTCTCTCTTTAGTTATACTCTACCTCACATTCTAGAATAAGATGAATCTTAATGCAAACTCTTAGGGAATGTAAAACTTAAGATATAATGAAACTGACCAGCCACATTTATAAAGCATTTCTCTGCAACCTGAATTTTGCATTATCAGGGCATTGTCCTGCTCTTGAATGATATTACCCTAGATTAGAAGGTACCCTTCATTTTTTTTCTATCATATGGCATTAATACACACAACTGAAAGGAGAAAGCAGCTTATCTAAAAGTCTATTTTGTGTGATTATTTCTTTTGCCTGATGGCAATGTTAAAGATGGAATTTGAACATGAGTTCGCAGGGGAGTGTGACAGCTCTATAAGTCACTGGTGACCAGAAGGCTCTCTGATTTCATGATTCAGCTCTTGATCGGATTCAGTGCTTTGCAAGGTTCAAATCCTTGACTGGTCTTGAGATGAAATGAATGGCCATAATTCAACATTTTACATTCCATATCCGGGTGCAGTTGACCACACAAGAAAACTAAAGTGTAGCCAAGGTTAGAGCTCATTTTAGTGAAAAAGGAGGCAGAAAGTAAATTCTTAGGTATTGAATGGCCTGCCCTTTGCTTGATTCCAGAATGCCAAGCCAGGCTGGGCACGGTGGCTCACGCCTGTAATCCAAACACTTTGGGAGGCTGAGGCAGGTAGATCACAAGGTCAGGAATTTGAGACCAGCCTGGCCAAGATGGTGAAACCCCATCTCTACTAAAACCATAAAAATTGGTGGGGCACGGTGGCACAAGCCTGTAATCCCAGCTACTCGGGAGGCTGAGGCAGAAGAATTGCTTGAACCCGGGAGGCGGAGGTTGCAGTGAGCCGAGATGGCACCATTATACTCCAGCCTGGGCAACAGAGTGAAACTGTGTCTCAAAAAAAAGAATGCCAAGGCAAATATTTCTCCCACCTGGTAACATTTCTGTATTGGTGAAACCTGCTTTTGGTGGATTTCAAATAGAGGTTAAACAGCAAAACTATGGTTTCTAACTTACTCCTAATTAATGGAAAGTATCTTTAAAACTTTTAGCTAAAATAGACTTTGTATTTTCAAATACAGAAAGATGGATTGGTGAATATATATTTAGTGAATATATATGTAGTGGTTCATCAAATTGCTGAAAAATTAATTAAACCATTTTTCTCTTAGAACAATTACAGTTATTCCACTGTCTTTACACAGTTAAGTGAATTCTCTAATAAACATCACTGGACATATAAATTTGTCCTCCTTTTCACTGCCCTGTACAAATGTCTGGAAGGAAATGCCCATCAATCAAGTGGATAAAGAAAATGTGGAATATATGTTCTATGTAATAGTACTCATCCATCAAAAGGAATGAAATAATGGCATTCACAGCAACCTGGATGAAATTAGAGACTATTATTTTAAGTGAAGTGACCTAAGAATGGAAAACCAAACATCGTATGTTCTCACTCATATGTGGGAGCTACGCTATGAGGACACACAGGCATAAGAATGATACATTGGACTTTAGGAACTTGGGGGAAAGGGTGACGGTAGCATGGGATAAAAGACTACGTATTGGGTACAATGTACACTGCTTGGGTAATGGGTGCACCAAAATCTCAGCAGTCACCACTAAAGAACTTATTCATGTAACCAAATGCCACTTGTTCCCCAAAACACTATTAAAATTTAAAAAATTAAAAATTTTAAGGAAAACTGGGAGGGGAAAAAAGTGCTTTGCCTTAATTTGCTTATTCATTTTAAACATTTAATAAGGATCCCACTGTGTGACAAGTCCTGTGTTATGTGCTGCGGATGAGTCACTAACTTGCTGTGTGATCTTGGACAAGCTCCTTCGTCTCTCTGGTTTCCCTTGCTCTATAGATGTCCTTAAGGAGTCATTCAAAGGATATTTACAGCCTCAGGAGGATCCTAAGGATCCATATTGTCAAGTTACTTCCAAAAGTTTTAGGCAGATTTGCAATGCTATCTGCAGTCTGAGACTGCACTAATTTCATCACAACCTTACCAGCAAGGACTTTGTGTCCCATTTAAAATTTTGGTCATTTCAGTGAGTGGAAAATGGCATGTCATTGGCTTTTTATCTTCTTAGCTTATTAATGAGTTTGAAGAATGTACAACTTTGGCTCTAAGTCAAATGCAGTTTCAATTCCATGTAATATTCTTAGATTTTCTTTGCCAGGAAACTTCTTTTGTAGTGGCAAGAAGTAGAAGAAAGGCCAGGAAAGAACAATGCTTTTTTAAAAAGTCTCATTTTAGAGAAAAAAATCTATTTGAGAAAACCATTTCCACAATACATTGCACGCTGATAATGCAGTGATGCTTCCAATGTTTTGATTGAATTATTTCATCTTATTCCCCAAGGAAAATCCTCAATTTCAGTTTTTACATTTGTTCCAAATGCCACGTGTATATTTCCATCCCTATTTCCCTCTTGAAGATAATATCTCAAGCTATAAAGCTGTTGCATACCCTCTCTAGTTATTAATAAATGATCGTGAACACTTCAGAATGCAAAATACTATGTTAATGTTTTGGGATGATGATGACAAGAATACCTCACAGGTAAATGGATAAAGCAAATGAATTATTTAAGGTTTGCTTAATATTTGCAACAATGTTCAGAGAAAGACTTGAGTGTCATCTTAGTGTGCTTGGGCTGCCACAGCAAATTTACACAGACTAGGTGGCTTAAACAACAGAAATTATATTCTCATACTTCTGGAGTCTGGAAAGTCTCAAATCAAGGTCTGGCAGCATTTGATTTCTGATGAGGGCTCTCTTCCTGGCTTGTATCTTCACATGGTGGAGAGAGGGAGCGCTGAGGTCTCTTTTCTTACAAGGGCCCCAATTGCATCAGATCAGGGCTCTACCATTATGACTTCTCTTAACCTTAATCAACTTTTCAGAGGCCCTATACTTAGTACAGTCACATAGAGGATTAGTGCTTCAGCATATGAATTTGGGGAGGAACTAATTCAGTTAACAGCTGATGTCTACACAGGAACTGAACTACTGCTGGTCTAGAGCTCAGTTGCCAAGATCATAATACGTTGTCTGGCCCCCACCGCTTGTCACCACAGTTCTTTCATGAGCATCAGAAATGTTTCTAGTTTTCTCCCCTCTAGAAAGCATGGACTGGATAAAAAGACTGAAGATGGTTTGGGTGACTTTCTTGTCCACTGTCTTGTTAACCATAAAAGGTAGTTACAAAGATCATAGAAGATCATAGACACGTAGATCTCAGAAACCACCCAGACCCAGCCTTACACTCAGATTTTCAGATGGAAAAGCTGAGGCCCAGAAAGATGAAAAGACTTGGTGTAGGTCGTTCTGATAAGCAGTTACCCAGATGATCCTGGAGGTCTTTGGACTGCCATTACAGTGCCCAATGTAGTCATGGATGTGATTGTGCTTTCAAACGGAAGATTTTATGAAACATGAGTTCCAACTTCATGGAATAAGTCTTGATGTGAGTTTGGATATTTTTCATTGCAGATAACATAAATTGACTTTGGTTCTAAGCATAAAGGATATTGAGAGCTGATTGCATTGTTGAGAAAGGCAGGACTTGGCCTTGTGACTGGACAGGGTTCCAGGTGGCTCCAGCAGCCACAGAACAGGATGTATTACCAGCATTATGTACAGGACACCGTCTCTGCTGCTAGAGGGCACAGTCTCCACCACTGTCACCTAAAGCGAATTAAAATCATCACTTGTCTTTGAGGGACCTCATAGGACGTCAAGAGTGCCAGGTAGAAAGTTCCCAAGCGTGCTTTTCTGAATCTTGCATTTGTAGGCTGGGACTGGAAAGATAAAATGATCTGACCCTTACATCTTTCATAAGAAGATGGGAGAGCCCTATTTTTATGAAGAAATAGGGCAAACCCCAAAATAGAAAGTGGTTAGGTGCAGGACATTCAGAAAACAAAATAAAGCAAAAGCAAAACCAAATATCTGCTGCAGTCTCCAGTGTGAGAGCTTCTATAGAAGAAGATGGTTTGTGCCAAAGTAAGTCCATTTCACGGAAGTCTCATCTTTTACCTTTCCCTAATGCTCTCTCTTCTATTGCTAGACCAGTGTACATTTGGCATTACCTTTTCTTTTCCCATTCAGAATGAAATCCAGTGTTGCATTTTCTTCTTTTATTTTGTTGATTTTAGCATTATGCTCCCATTATGGCTCTAGAGATATATAGCGACATGTATGTTTCAGCATGCAAGTAAGCTTTCTTAACCTACTTTGTTAGTTTGTTGCATACAACTAAGAGAAATATCTCAAGGCATGCTTGGAGATTTTTTTTTTCCAACCACCCAGGGAATGCAGGTGTATTTTTCATTCATAATCTAGCTTTGAAGAAACTGTATATGCATCTTGACTATTTGACCACATGGGTTCACTTTTTCATATGTGGAATTGACTAAAACACAAGTAACAATCTCAATCACCTGCCCCTTAAACAGCAAGAGATGTATTTATCTTAGCAAAAGAATGGGAGTTTTTCAACAGCAATATTATCTCAGATTATATGTCTTCTGGGATTTCCTACCTTTTGCTGTACAGCCTATGGTCATCTTCTGTCTCCCACAGCATAGCCAAGAAAGGAAGCTAAGTAATTGGTGTTTTGTTGGTGAGATAATGTGTGGATCTTTGTTTAGTCCCTGACATTAGCACCTCCATCACTTTCTTTTTTAGAATCAGATTTATAGTTTTTGCTGAACAGGGATACAGCACTGCCACTCAGAATGACACCTGGCTGCTCTTCATGGATCAGCCTAAGAATCTGATAAGTTGTTCCCCTGGTAGCTGGCAAGCAAATGAAAGCAATATGGAGGTGTGTTGGTAGCTGGCTGGAGTAGCAAATGGAGGTAGATTGGTGGCTACCATTTGCAATATTTACTGGTTTCATAAGTGGACAAGAGAATATAGACCGCCTTGATCCATGTTTTTGATCTTTTGCTGAATTATTTTTTCAAACGTCTTTCTGGACTACGACCTAGGCCTATTCCCTTGGTTATATGGCAGAATGGGCATTCCATCTGCATAAGTAATAGTTGCCAAGTTGAGTGTGTGTCTGTGTGAGTATGTACAAAGCTTTGAGAATAAACTTGTAAACTCACACACTGAGCTGTTTTTCTGTATCTTTGAGCAGAGTAACTGCAGACCAGTGGATGGCAGAACCTAGGAAGACTCTTGGGACTTGGCTTTGCCCTATCCTTCACCTCAGCCTCTCTTCCCAGAGACTTGATAACAGTCCATTGGTCCTGGGGTATTTTACTTTAGTTTTCTCAACCTCTTACCATGGTAACGTTGCAAAAATATTTACTCGCACTTTGCCATCAACTTTACCACTTATTTCCCCCTTCATAACACCTGAGTCTTCCCTCTCTAAATATTATCCATATCCTACTGCAGTAAGTTTAGAACACTGTTGGACCTTTCTTTATGGTTTGAATGGAGTCAGATTAAAAATGTCCAGATAACTTCTATTAGGTGATTTTACATCTGAAAATGTTGAGTATAGCATAAATGCAAGGGCAGCTCTTTCAAAGGTGAAGCTCTTAATATATAATGTGAAGCACGAGTGAAGAAAAAGAAAATTACTTCTTAGGGCATTTTTACTAAGCCCATGCCACTAGGAGCCAGGGAATATTGGAAGAATTCTGTATAATATACCAAATAATTTGTTAAGTATTTTGTATGGATTTCATAAGACTGTTAATTTTTTTTGCCTGATATTTCTGTATAATTTGCATAAAAATCCATCTGAACTGAAGCCAAATTTTAATTTCAATTTCTGCTTTACAAAGAAAAGTATTTTACTTCTTTTCAGCATGCTAAGGCGACTGTGCTCAGGTTTTTGCTGAGATAAGAGATCAATGAGATATTTCCACCGTGGCTTTTTGACGAGATTTTTTTTTTTGCTGTGTAATTGCTAAGACAATTAGCTGCAAGCTACAGCTACTATTCCTTAGAAATGAAAGATGCTTCCCACTGTGAGAATTATGTTGCTCTTCAGTAGTGTTGACAAGATGAAGAGCCATTTTGGATGTTATGATTCTGAAATGGCTATTTGTTGGTGATCCATGCTTCAACATGGTTATGAGTCAGTTCTAGTCAACTGACATTTACGGCTTTTAGGATATAGACTGAGGCTTTCAATTCAGTTCAATCAGGTGTCTGCAAATAAGCATCTGTTATATTTAAGTTTTCCAATGTCTTTCTTTCAACTCTTATTTCCCCTAAATCAAATGCTTACTTAGCAGAGCCTGGAAAAAAAAATTAAACAATTAAGAAACGAAAACAACTCCAAATGGTCTCAATGAGATTACTTCACAGAAAACTGTTATGAAAAGGCACAAAGGAAGTACATGGAAGGATTTAAAATGGAAATAGCCTAATTTATTTCATGTACATTAAACTGTTATTAATAAAGAAGGTCATAACCCAGGCTAGATTACACAGTGCATTTAAGGATTTCCTCCTAGATCAGTTAAAATATGGTCATAATCAGGTTATGATACAGTTGAGTGGCGTAGGGGAAATAGCACTTTGACAGTATGGATTTGCATCCTGAAGCCGCAAACTCTGTGATTTTGGATAAACTGCTGATCTCATATTAGCATTGGTTTCTTCGAAGAAAATCTGTAAACTGGATGCAAACAGACAATGACTTTGACCACCATGGGTCAGTGCAGATGTCCCTGTGACTAACAGAATTCAGCCACACATGATTTTATAGTCGATAACATCATCCTCATATTTGGTACAATCATCTCTTAAATGAAGATGTAGTATAAAGAGAATAATTTCAGAGGAGAGAATGGGTGGCCACAGGAGCAGACAGGTCACATCTCAATAGCCATAGAATTTAAATTGCTAAAAGAGCCCTTAAGTAAATGAGAGCTTTTAGCATCACTTGAAGCTCCCTGTTGACTCCCATTTCGAAATCACAGATGCTACTGAAAAAGCAGGGGAAATTCCTTCACTTATTCTTTGTTGCCTTTGGAAAGATTTCTGATTATGCCCTGGTTTAGGGATAAGTCCTAATACCCAATCTGTGAGCCTTTACCGGGCACAGCATTCAGGATAAATGTGAAATGACAGAGTGTGCCCTCCGGAAATTACAGAGATAAATACAGCCTCCTATTATGCTGGGCCCGCAAGTCCATGAAGTGCTTTTGGAAACATACACCTTCCACCCACCAGCTCAGAGTGTTTTATCAGCACTTTACTAATGTGATTTCCAATGAAGGTCAGAAAGTTAAACTCATCACCCAGTAGCCAGGGTTGATAGTTCATATCTTGATCTTATCACTGGGCCTCTTTTTCCCATTCCAATTGCTTTTTGAGGGCTTAGCACTGTTCACTTGGGGGAACTGTTTGCTGTGAGCAGAAGCTTAATAAAAATAAAAATCTTGTTGTGTAAGGCTAAACCAAAACGTCCAAAACAATATCCCAGTTTGCTCCCCAAACATGGAATCTGACCCATCCATTTCCATCAGAATGATGTGACCCAATAACAAAGTTACTGTTGTTTTCCTTTGTGTTTGACTCTTCTTTCTCACACATTAAAGAAAAGCCTGTATTGAGCAGGTATCTGTCAAAGGATTCCCCTTTTGCTTTTTCCATTTCCCATTCAAATATAATTGATTGCAGCAGCATCACAACAGCTTTTTAAAGGAATCTACACTTGAAGTGAAGAAGGATTCGCTGAAAATGGCTGTGCCACTAGATCCTTGATATTGATACGCAAGATAACCTGCTATGTTCTAGAGTTCCCAAATTCATGAACGTCATGGTATACAATTTTTCAATTTCCTTATATATAAAGTAGGGTTTCTCAACAACAGCACTGTTGACAATTTGGGCCAGGTTACTCTGTTATATTAAATATCCCATGCACAGTAGGTGCTTAGCAACATCTGTAACCACTGTCCTGCTAGTTGCCAGCAGCAAACCTCCAATCTCCTTGTGATAACCAAAACTGTCTTCAGACATTGCTGTATGTCCCTTGCTGGGCAGTTGTTCCCTTGTCCCAGTTAAGAACCGCTGATGTAAAGTGAGGCTAATACTTCCATTTGTAGGTTGCTAGGAGGATGAAAGGAAATTTAGTCCTTTATTAAATTAAAAGAAATAGTGTGCAGGTTGAGACCAAGAAATCAGCCAGTTGTGAATGCCAGAGGCCTGCAGTCTTTACTCACAAACTGATTGATTTACTCAGACACAAAACTCATGTTGCAAGATTAGTCTTGCAAAGGCATATAAGCTCTATTTCGCAAGGGTCTTTGGAAACCACTGAAAAAGGAAATACCAAATTGGCAAAGGGTACAGGTCTACTGGAGTCCCCTGCACCTCAAATGTGAAGGTTCACTTAATATCTTGCGTCACTTCTTGTTTTGAATGTTACCATTCACATCCTGAGAACACTGCCTGACACTTAATATGTGCTAAAAAAGAATGTTAAACTAAAGGAGAAAGGGCAACCTCTCAAGAATAGCCCCAAGATCCAATGATCACATAGGCCCAGGCTAGACTTCAGCATCCTCTAATCAACTCCTGGATTCTTCTCCATGCTTTATGTCCTGACTCTAAATTCTACTATGTGACCTTGGCAAGAAGCTTTACTGTTCTGTACGTTAGCTTTTTCATCTACAGGATATTAACACTGCATACCTCCAAGAATTGTACTGAGGAATATGTACCTGGTGTATCAGTGTTAGCTAATACAACTATTGGCTGTGCCTCAGCTTCCTCATCTATTGGATGTTAACAGTGCATACCTCCAAGAATTACACTGAGGAGTATATACCAGGTACCTACTAATGTACCTGATATACCAGTGTTAGGCAGTATAACTACTGTCATCATCATCATGGTTATATTATAGTTTTAGGGTGAAGTAGATTATTTTGGATCTCAGGGACAGAAAAATGAGTTAATCCTGCTCCTCTGTTCATGGCACATTGTTTTATTGATATGTAAAGGGTTCTAATCTTATTTTAAAAGTAAAATATATGCTTTTACTTCCATATCCCATTTCTGCTTCCACCTCTCAAAACAATACTGTCGGTACCACAGAAAATCATTCTAATGTAGCTGTTGAGTATCTTTTATTTTCATTTGTTCTTACAAAATGCATATTGCCTTGTATGCATGTATCTGTAATTTTCATAAGTGACATGTCGCTGTATCTGATTTTTTCTTTTTACTCCACCTATTACTGCATGCTTATATACTCCTTTGCAGTTGCCTGATGCCTGACGATAGGCATCGACACATTTTACCCTTGTATTTTCCAGTGAAAAGCACCCAAGTGGCCTCCAATTCTCCACAAATAACAGTCATGAGTATCCTCATTCATAAACCCTTCAGATATGTGTTGAGGATGTATTTGGGATATGCATTGTGCACACATCTCTGTTAAAAAGCTGACGTAGGAAACCATTGCCAATTTTTGTCTTGCCACATCAACATCACTGTTGCCTGCAGTTTCATTCAGAGTAATAGCATCTATATATCAAGATGATGGCAGAGATAAATACATTTATTTATTGCATGTGTTTTTATTTGCTAGATGCTATGCTAGGTATTTTATGGCCCCAAGACTTCACATTCAGTAATTCAAGAGGAGGACTCAGGGGACTAAGCATATGGTTGTATTCGTGGACATGACTTTTTTTCCAGCAAAAGGACACCAAGCGCAATTGGCAGAGGAAAAAGGTGCATGGGGCACCTTTTCTAGAGGACATCAGATGAAATTATTCAGAGTTCTCTGCCAGTGGAGTCACACTGAACATACTTAATTCCCCCCAACAACTCAGTGTGACAATGTGTGCAAAATGTTGCCAACCAGAGGAACTTTTTTTTAATTGAGGCAGTCACATAGGCAGCCTGTGTATCTGGGATATACCAAAATCCCAGATTCCCAGAAGGAAAGCACATGTTCAGCATAAACTCTATTGTCGAGGAATAGCTTGCCATTTTTATCATTTCTGAGAATGCTGAGAAACTGTCCAAAATTCAACTTTCTGAACTCCAGTGAAAGCCAACCATATAAGCAATGCTTTCAAAGGACAGCAGTCAGGCCCAGTATGTTAACTCTTTTCTTGCCCATTTTGTTTTCATTATCTCTCATTGCACTCAGAAGCTGGTAATTATGTTCTCATTTTACAATGAGAAAACCAAGAAGTTAAGAACTTACCCTAGGTCACAGTTCAGAAGAGACGGAGTGAGGATATTCCCCCAAGCTTCCTAGAAAGCAGCTTCCTTTTTAAATTGCCTCCAAGAATTGACATTCTTGCTTCTATAATTTCAGCTCATTCTTAGCAATTAAACACACAAAATTTAATCATCTCTTTCTTTGCTGAACATAGCTTGATCTGTCATTTTTTTCTTTTAGAAGCAGTTTCTTGGAAAACTTTAGGTTATCACATTGACATAATTGGAGGGTTTGATATTGCTATAGTCCTGAGAAAGGGACATTTTTTCACTGCTTAGATGAAGGATATATTTTTCTTTAATTTTCATAGTTTTGGGAATACATGTTGTTTTAGGTTAAATAGCTAAGTTCTTTAGTGGTGATTTCTGAGATTTTGGTGCACCTGTCACCTGAGCAGTGTACACTGTACCCGGTATGTAGTGTTTTATCCCTCATTCACTTTTCCACACTTCCCCCTGTGTCCCTAAAGTCCTTTATATCATTCTTAGCATTTGCATTCTCATAACTTAGCTCCTGCCTATCAGTGAGAACATACAATATTTGGGTTTCCATTATTGAATTACTTCACTCTAGCTCCATCTAGGTTGCTGCAAAGGCCTTTATTTCATTCTATTTTATGGCTCAGTAGTATTTCACTGTGTGTGTGTGTGTGTGTGTGTGTGTGTGTGTGTGTACACATATATATATATATGTACACATACATATACATATATACCACATTTTCTTTATCCACTCATTGGCTGATGGGCATTTAGGTTGGTTTCATATTTTTGCAATTGCAAATTATGCTTCTATAAACATGCATGTGCATGTGTCTTTTTCATGTAATGACTTATTTTCCTTTGAGTGGATACCAATTAGTAAGATTGCTAGATTAAATGATAGTTTTACTTTCAGTTCTTAAAGGAATCTTCATACTATTTTCCGTAGTGGTTTTACTAGTTTGCATTTCTACCAGCAATGTAAAAGAGTTCCCTTTTCACCACATCCATGGAAACAACTATTATTTTTTGACTTTTTGATTATGGCCTTACCACCTTACTTCTCTAAGGTAGAGGAATAAGGTGGTAAGTCATTGTGGTTTTGATTTGCATTTCCCTGACAATTAGTGATGTTGATCATATTTTCATGTTTGTTTGTCATTTGTAAATCTTCTTTTGAGGATTGTCTATTCATGTCCTTTAACCACTTTTTGATGGGATTATTTGTTTTTTTTTCTTGCTGATTTGTTTGAGTTCCTTATAGATTCTGAATATTGATTAGTCCTTTGTCAGATGCATTGTTTGCAAATTTTTTTTGCGATACTCTGAGTTGTCTCTTTACTCTGCTGATTATTTCTATTGCTGTGCAGAAGCTTATTAGTTTATTTTGGTCTCATTTATTTATTTTGGTTTTTGTTGCATTTGCTTTTGGTTTGTTAGTCACGATATTTTTTTGCCTAAGCCAGTGTCTAGAAGAATTTTCCTGAAGTTATCTTGAATAACTTTTATGGTTTCAGGTCTTAGATTTAAGTATTTGATCCATCTAGAGTTGATTCTGGGGACTGGGCCAGAGGCCCCTCAATCTCCAAAGAGTACTATTTTGGTGGCCTTTCAGAAAGTCAAGGAAGCCCTACTTGGGGTGGAAAGGGGTAGAAGTCCATGTGTTGGGGGAGGAAATAAGGCTGAGTGTGCTATGCAAAAAAATAAATAAATAAATAAATAAATAAATAAATAAATAAATAAAAATAAATAAAGTGAGAGATGGAGATCATTCTGTGGTATTGATTGTAATATCTCCCATTTCTTTTCTAGTTGAGCTTATTTGTATCTTCTTTTTTTAGTTGATCTCTCTAATGGTCTGTCAATTTTATTTTTTCAAAGATCCAACTTTGTATTTCATTTATCTTTTGTAATTTTTTTGTTTCATTTTCATTTAGTTCTACTCTGATCCTTGTTATTTCTTCTCTTCTGCTGGGTCAGGGTTTGGTTTGTTGTTCTTTCTCTAGTTTCTTGAAGTGTGACCTTAGATTGTCTAGTTGTACTCTTTTAGACTTTTTGATGTAGTCATTTAATGCTGTGAACTTTCCTCTTAGCACTGCTTTTGCTGTAACCCAGAGGTTTGATAAGTGTGTCCCTATTATTCATTTCAAAGAATTTTAAAATTTTTATCTTGATTTCATTGTTGATCCAAAGATCATTCATGAGCATATTATTTAATTTCCATATATTTGTTTTGTGGGTCCCTTTTGTGGTTGATTTCTAGTTATGTTTCGCTATGATCTGAGAAGATACTTGATGTGATTTTGATTTTATTAAAATTATTGAGTCTTATATAATATCCCTCTGTCTTTTTTCTTTTTTTTTATTGTTGTTGTTTTAAAGTCTGTTTTGTCTGATATAAAAATAGCTACTGCAGCTCACTTTTGGTTTCCATTTGCATAGAATATCTTTTTCTACCCCTTTACGTTACATTTATGTAAATCCTTATGTCTTAGTTGAGTCTCTTGAAGACAGCAGATACTTGGTTGGTGAATTTTTATCCATTCTGCCATCCAGTGTCTTTTGAGTGGAGCATTTAGGCAATTTACATTTGACATTAGTAGTGAGATGTGAGGTCCCATTATATTTTTTATGTTAGTTGTTGCCTAAATACTTTATTTATTTCATTTTGTTTTGTTTTAGAGGCATGTCAGAGTTATAATTTAAGGAAGTTCTATTTTGATGTATACTGAGTTTTGATTCAAGATTTAGAACTCCTTTCAGCATTTCTTGTAGTGCTGATTTGGTAGTGGCAGATTCTCTCAGCATTTGTTTGTCTGAAAAAGACTTTATTTCTCCCCATTTGTAAAGCTCAATTTTGTTGGATGCAAAATTATTTGCTTATAATTGTTTTGTTTAAGAAGACCAAAGATAGGACCCCAATTCTTTCTGGCTTGTAAAGTTTCTTGTGAGAAATCTACTGTTAATCTGATAGGTTTTCCTTTATAGGTTACCTGATGCATTTTCCTCACAGCTCCTAAGATTCTTTCCTTTGTGTTGGCTTTAGATAGCCTGATAACTATGTGCCTTGGTCATGATCTTTTTGTAATGAATTTTCCAGGAGTCCTTTGAGCTTCTTGTATTTGGATATCTAGATCTCTAGCAAGGCCAGGGAAGTTTTCTTCAATTACTTCCTCAAAGGTGTTTAAACTTTTAGATTTCTCTTCTCCCTCAGGAACACCAATTATTCTTAGGTTTGGCCATTTTACATAATTCCATACTTCTTGGACACTTCATTCATTTTTTAAAATTCCTTTTTCTTTAATTGGTTTAGTCCAAAAGTCTTGTCTTCTAGCTCTGAAATTTTTTTATTCTTCTTGTTCTAGTCTATTGGTGAAACTTTTGATTGCATTTTTTATTTCCTAAGAATGTCTATAGTTTCTAGAAATTCTGCTTTTTTAATATACTATTTATTTTTCTGGAAAATTTTTTATTCATATTCTGGATTTTTTTTAAGTTGTTTTACCCCTTTCTCTGGTATCTCTTTGAGTAGCCTGATGACGTTCTGAATTCTTTATTGGAAATTCAGAGATTTCTTCTTGGTTTGGATCCATTGCTGGGGAGCTAGTATGATCTTTGAGGGATATCATAGATCCTTGTTTTGCCATATTGTTAGATTTACTTTTCTGGTTTCTTTCCATTTGAGTAGACCATTTCTTTAAATTGTTCTTGAATTTATTTTTGATTGGAGTGGTTTTCTTTAATTTCTTTTTTCCTCTCTAAAGGATTGGACTTTAATGCTTATTTTAGCCTAATTTTTATTTTTGGTGCCTTTATGAGTGAAAACTTTGTATGTGTTCCTTAGGTGTATGGATTATTTGTGTGCTGGCGTTCCCAGATGTGGTTGTAGTAGTTATGTTCTTGATGTGTGAGAGTTCACTGTCTTCTATGGAGATTAAATGTCAGAGATCTTTTGAAGCTTAACTCATTCTCTAATGGTATACACTTTTTTTTTCCCCAGTGTTTTATTGACTAAATTGATGATTCAGGCTTCAGGCCAATGGGGAGGGTATCCCTGAGTAGCTGCTGGTTGTAGCTAAGGCAGGTGGGTAGATAGAATACTCAATGGTGGACCAAGATCCTAGTCTTGTTGAAGGTAGCTAGGCAAGCTCTCAATTACATGTGCTGAGGTTGCATCAGGGTGAAGTGTGAGAACTATCTCAGCTCCCCTGCCAGGCCAGCAGGAAAGCTATCCACCTCATAGCCTCACTCTTCTTTTAGTGTTTCAGCTATTCAGCTCAGACAGGCACCTCTTTTCATCTTTAGGAATGTTGATGTTCCAAGTAGGGAGGGTTTGTGACTCTGCCTCTTGTGCAAGTCTGACTCTGGGGTGTGCTCCTCCTGTGCGGTGGCACTCACTCTGGATTGTGAAGGCTGTCTGTAGGTGCATCCATGCTGCATTCCTGTGGGAGAAGCCCCAGCTTTGTCTGTAGTGGTGTGCCAGAAGGGAACAAGGACCCCTTCTCCAAGGCCCTTCCTAATCAGAGATGCTGCCTGCCTGTTAGGGTAGAGGTACAGACTTTCCCTACTGCTCCCAGCACTGCAGTTATGTCTCTGCTGTAAGAAACGTCCCACCAGCGGAAAGATCTGGGACTCAAGGCCTGTTGTTAAGATTCTTTTGTGCCATTGCGGGGGGTAGGGGGGTGATCCCTTGATGTGGTACTGTCCCCTTTCCCTTAGGAATGGGGCTTCCTGAGAGCCACAGACTGCAGTGCTTGTCTTGTTTTTTGTTTGGTTTGGTTTGGTTTGGTTTTGAGACGGAGTTTTGCTTTTGTTACCCAGGCTGAAGTGCAGTGGCACAATCTCGGCTCACTGCAACCTCTGCCTCCCGGGTTCAGGCAATTCTTCTGCCTCAGCCTCCTGAATAGCTGGGATTACAGAAGCCCACCACCACTCCCAGCTAATTTTTGTATTTTTAGTAGAGAAGGAGGTTTTACCATGTTGGCCAGGCTGGTCTCAAACTCCTAACCTCAGGTGATCTGTCCGCCTCAGCTTCTCAAAGTTCTAGGATTACAGGCATGAGCCACCACACCCCACCAGACTGCAGTGATTATTATTGCTTTTCTGGGTCTAGCCACCCAGTGGGGCTACAAGACTCTGGGCCAGTGCTGGTGAATGTCTGCAAAGGGTCCAATGATGTGACCTGTCTTCAGGTCTGCCAGCAGTGGACCAGCATCTGCTCTGTTGGAGGTAGCAGAGGGGAGCGACATAGACTGTGAGATTCCTTGGTTGTAGATAGGCTTATGTGCTGACTTTCTTGTATGCTGGTTATGCTGGTAGCGAAGCTGTCATGTGGACAGATTCAGGACCTCTGGTTAGTCAGGATGTTCCAGGTGGTGGAACTCGCGGTTAACTTCTCTTTCCTGGGAGCAGTATTTCTCTGTCAGGAGTTGCTGTAATTGCCTGAGTTGGTTGGCCTCCAGCCAGGAGGTGGTGCTTGCAAGAGAGCACCAGCTGCCGTAGTAGCAGTGGGATTTAAGCTTATTCAGAGTTAGCCAGGGGAAGTATTCTGGTTTCTTAGGCGATGGTTGGGGCCATAAAGCTCCCCACAAGTATATGTCCTTTGTGTTAAGCTACCAGGGCAGGTGGACAAATACCATCAGGTGGAGACAGCGTTAGGCGGGTCTGAGCGCAGACTCTAGGGCAGGGTGTGCCGTGGCCACTGTGGGGCATAGCGGTGGTTCTCAGGCCTCTGGGGTAATTTCCAGAGGTCAGTATAACTGCCTCTCCTGTGCAGAAGAGTTCACAAGGGGAGTAGGGAGTAGCAGGCAGTGATAGGCCCCACCCAGCTCCCATGCAGTTGGTGAAACTGGTCTCACTCCTGCAGTGCCCTACTAACAGCACCGGGTTTAGATCCAGGCAGCCTGCACACAGAACTCAGACTTGCCTCAGGCCAGGAGCTTCCTTGCAGAGATAACACCAGGGCTTTCAGACCGCACCTCTTCCCATCTGCCCATAATGCCAGGCGCCCAGCTCCTGTACTCATGTCTGCAGCACTTCCTGTTCAACCCCAGATTCTGTTCAAGGGAGTTCTCATTCCCCACTCAAAATCATATCACAGAATTCAGTTGGGAACTTCTTTCAGTGATGGGTATTTTGAACCACAGATCAAAGTTAAACGTTTTGTGACTTAAGACAAACATAAAGTTAGGTTAATTTTTACATTGCAATCACTTTGGAAAACAGCGTCTCTTTTTCTGGTTGAGAAAGAACCAGTCACTCTGCACTAACCATTCTATCTCTGTTCTCCCTGCCATCAGTATAGACACTAATGCTTCCAGATATTAAATTTCCCAAATGACATCTATCTAGTAAGTCGGGAAGTAGGGATTTGGACCAGGCAGATACCAAAACCACAGCTGGTCCAGGTGCTCTACTACCTTCCACAAATACCATTCTAATGGTGATCCAGATTAATCTAGGTTAGAAAACAAGTCCTGTGAACTAACAGGAGAACAAAGGCCCACGTTGGTGGTTGACCACCTTGAAACCCCCAGTTCAGCACTTGCTCGGTGAGTATTAGCAAGTCCCTGTCTCTTTGTGCCTCCGTTTTCTTTCCAAAATGAGGCTAAGGATTGCTGCCCTACTACCTGTACACTATTAGTATGGCGATCATGTAGGATGGCAAATGTAAAAATATTTGAATAGCAAAAAGGGGCTTATATCAGCTATTACTCTTTTAGTTGTACATGGTGTTAGGCAAAAAAGTCTTTTATCAGGGCAGAAAGCTGACAATACCAAGGGATGGCCTGTCACCATGTGCGGCTTGATAATAGGGCTAAACATTGTCAATACATGTTGGTTTCTCCCTGTGCAGTTTTCAGGCCCCGTTTTTCTTTATGGAAGCCACTTCTCAAAAGTGTCTCCCCTTATGGTTACAGGATGGCTATAGCAATTATTGACCTTGTTATCTCAATGTCAAATGCCTCGGCAAAGGCAGAGACAGCTTCTTACATACCTGAGACTGAGATACCTGGAATCAAGTCTCATTTCCCTGATTGGCCTCCACTCACTGGATAACATGCCTGGCTATAAACCAGTCTCGGTTACAAGGAGATGCCAAATGCCCATTGGCTGAGCCCAGGCCCCCAGCCACCCTTGCAGCTGAGGATACCATCAGAACTACCTGGAAAGGCAGTATGGAAGGTGTGTATCTCTAGCTGGCTACTACCAGAAGAGTGACTATGTTGGTAAAGAAGTTTCAGTGGCATCTTCTTAATGCTATGTGTGCGTAAAGTAGTCTTATTGAAACATCATAGGCTGGGCACGGTGTCTCACACCTGTAATTCCAGCACTTTGGGTGGCCGAGGCAAGAGGATCATGTGAGGTCGGGAGTTCGAGACCAGCCTGACAAACATGGAGAAATCCTGTCTCTACTAAAAATACAAAAAAATTAGCTGGGTGTGGTGGCATATGCCTGTAATCCCAGCCACTTGGGAGGCTGAGGAAGGAGAATGGTTTGAACCTGGTAGGCAGAGGTTGCAGTGTGCCGAGATGGCACCATTGCACTCCAGCCTGGGCAATGAGAGCAAAACTCTGTCTCGAAAAAAAAAACCATCATAGATCTAAGAAAGCAATGTGTCCACAACCTGGCTGGAGTAAGGCAAAACTAAGATACACTTTTCTGAAAACAAGAGTTTAGAGGGGAGGATGTCTATCCACACAAGCATACCATTTATTAAACACACAAAGGGGAAATGTAATTTAGCAATGGTGGGGCTCCCTCCCTCTCCAGTCCCATTTAAGGCTTTATTTTTCAGCCCACTTAGGGGAGGCTAACTATAGAAGGTAATTATTAAGATAGTATTTAATTAGTTTTGGTTTCAAATAAAGGTATTTGCTGCAAACCTGGCCAGCAATGCTGATAGACGTTAATGAATGAAGCTACATGATTAAAACATCTGTCACTGTCAGGCAGGGTCGATTCAGGGTGGGGATTGGCCTGTCACTGGGAATGTGATGATGGCCACAGAAAGCCAAATTAGCCAAACTTAATGTTTCCCTAATCATTAGCAATTGAGCTGACAGTGATTGGTCGCAAACATGCACCGGTAAGCAGTAATGAAGTTGCTACCAGAACAGTTCAGCGTAGGTTTTTCAGGCTAATTAGCTAGACAAAAATGTTAATTTAATCAAAGAAACATGTATTCATTAAAGGTGTATAAGAGAGCTGGAGGAGAAAATTGGCTCAGTCATTGAGGAGGTAAAATTATAGCTGCCAAGCAAGTCACCTTGCTTCACAAAATCATTCCTCAATTTACACTATCTCTTAGAAAAGTCTAGTTACACTTAAGTGTGTCACATGGGCTTTTTCCTTAAGATCTGATTATTGTAAAGGAAAAATCATCTGCAGAGCAATGTAGAATAAAAGCAAATACTTAACTCATTTTATCCCCAGAGGATTAATTAATTCCTGTAGAAATGTTCTTTTATTTTGATTCACAGACTGTAGGAATAGAAACAGTTGTTAGGGATTATCTAATTGATGCCATTCTATTTACAAGAAGAAAATGAGGCACAGAAAGGCAGTATTACTTGCCCACGGCCATAGAGCTTAACACATTTTAATTTGTGCCCTAGATACAAAGATTCCCTGTGTAGTTGGTGGCGGGCAATGTGTGAATTGAACATTGCAAACGGGATTTCCGCTTTGCAGTATGTTCTCCTGAGGATATACTAAGGACATCTTCAGATATTTTTACAGAGAAGCAATTATCTCAAAAGATTACAATCTGTCTGTACCTGTAATTGTGAAGAAAGTGAAAAATCTGTATGATGGACAAATACAATTTGTTTATTTCTTGGCATGGAATCATATATGTGGAAGTGCTAGAAGTAACAAGTGGTATTTAGATATCAGCTGTTGCTACATCAAGGGCTAAAATTATTTTCTGTATCTACTCTTGAATAGTTCTTTGGCAAGTGATAGGGAGATACAGGCTCTCCTTTGCAAGTTCTATGTCCTGTTATTAATACTAGCATAGACCTCCTATGTCTAAGTATGCTAACATCCGTCGGCTACTAACTGCTTAAAAAATTAATGTATTGGCCGAGCACGGTGGCTAACGCCTATAATCCCATCACTTCAGGAGGCTGAGGCAGGTGGATCACGAAGTCGAGTTCGAGACCAACCTGGCCATTGTGATGAAACACTGTCTGTACTAAACATACAAAAATTAGCTGGTCATGGTGGGATGTGCCTGTAGTCCCAGCTGCTCGGGAGGCTGAGGCAGGAGAATCACTTGAATCGGGGTGTGGGGGCGGGTGGAAGTTGCAGTGAGCCAAGGTTGTGGCACTGCACTTCAGCCTGAGTGACAGAGCAAGACTGTCTTAAAAAACAAATATTGATTTGTCCACCCATTTATTAATTCCACTAATACTTCTGAAGAGGAGTTGTGGTGGAACATTGTTCAACTCAGGCCTTTGTAGAATTCTGTCTGGGTTGGGACAGGAAGAAACCCTTAACTCCTAATGTTTACACAGGCTATCTTCTAAGATGCTATTTACGCTTCCCTTGAGCTGGTGAAATTTTATTCAACTTTCAGCACTCAGTTTGAATATTCTTTCCTCCAAGTAGCTCTCTTGAGTTTCCAGGCCAAGCGTGGACTCCACCTGTGTGCCCCTAGCACCCAAAGCTTACCCCTATCAGGGCATCCATCACTCCATTTGACAGTAGCCTGCTTGTTTACCTGCCACTCACTGGGCCACAGTTTCTCAGTGTGGACCAGGTACCACCCACATCAAAACTGCCTGGATTCTTTGCCAAAAATGTGAACTGATTTTATATGATCCACATTTAATCAGAGGGGAAGAAGTGTAAAATGGATTTTGGTCAGTTTATTAGATTATCTCACCCTATAAGGTTTTAAAATGCTATGTTATTCCCTCAACTAGCTGAAAGTAGGCTCACAGAAAGTGCTCAAGATGTATTTGATGAATGAATAAATAAATGAATGAATGCACAAACAAATGAGTTCTGATCATATCAAAATCAGTTGTCCAATCATATGGTCAGAACTTTCCCAAGGAACTGATTCACCGCTTTGCTAGTATAGGATTCTGTTCCCTATCTCTGTTGCTGTAGAACCTTAGGAGTTAAAATATTTTGGAAGCTAAAAGGGACCTTGAAGATCCTCCAATCCACTCCTGTGATGGAGAGGACCAGATGGAAAGAGCTTTGCCTAAGGTAACAGAGTGCATTAACGACAGAGACTGAATTAGAATCCATATTTCCATGTGAGTCCACTGCCTTTCCTGTTACATCATGCTCCTGCTGCAGTGGCTTTACCAGGTGATGAAGCAAAGCTATTCTTGCTCTGGTACCTCTGAAGGAAATGTCCAAACTCTCTGGTTTTATAAAGAATTAGAAGCAAATCAAATTATTGGTAGTTGACATGTAACATCCACTCCTCCCAGAGACTCCTCTTTTATAACTAACCAATTTAGCCAACTCTGATACATGGAGAGATGCTTATGAAAATGTCAGGGCAATGATTATTTCAAGTTATAAAGATCAATTAGAAATTCCAGCCTCATGGATTTGGAGCATCCTGTGGCCAGAAGGGTCCTGGCTGTCATTTTATTCATATCCTCTGTGTCCCATATTTTTTTTTAATTCCCGTTCACTTCTCACAGTTTTTGCTATATTCAAATACCAAACATTATCCTTTGAAAGAAAGATTAAGTTCATCCTGATTAGTAGTACTCATGGAACCTTGTGTTTGATGTGCTAGTTTTTTAATACGTATTTTAAAGTATTATTTTATTCGTCATCTTTGTACCATGTAAGTCATCTTATATATAATCAGTGGTACATGCATTGTGGTTTGGGATACAACTTCTTCATTATTTTAGTTAGATTCTGTCATCTTCCCATTATACCTCAAAAGGGAATATTCATACATTTTCAGAAGAAATGTTTTATGGTCTAATTTAAATGAAAATAAAGATGTTATCCTAGAGTCCTCTTAGTTCCTCTGAAGTATTAAAGTATTGTCTATGGCAAAGGAGAGCTGACAGTCCTTTATTTTACTATCACACCCTGAGCTATTTGTTTACTATTAAAGAATGACAGATGGCACAAAGGATGCTAAGGTAGAAATTAAGGTTTCTTTGTAGGTTTGGCAAATTTTATAGCATACAAGGGCTGTTTCAGTGCTATGATTAAACAATGCAAACAGCGTTGCATTAGCATCTAAATTTTACATCATTTTCAAGAAAACAGCGTCCTGGTAACAGATGGAAAAGATTGATATTTACCTAGCAACAAAGGGGAGTCAAAATTTGACTGTTGGATGTTTAAATAGCCAACAAGGGCGATGGCAATTCAGAGAAAATGAAGAGGAAATAGCTAATATCACTCTTTTGGAGCGGGAAGAAAATATATAAGTGTTTTTTAACTTTTGGAAATGATAGCCAAGTTCAAGTTTTGTGATCATCTCTGTGACTTATTACAAATGGATATTTGAATGAACTTTTCAGATCATTTCCAGATACACGTTTTCTAGGTTTGATGCAGAGAAGCTATGAGAATGCTTGAGGCTGAAGGAAAATTACATTTAGAGGGATCGAACGCTTATGCCTAAGCATCTACCTGGAGGATACATTGGGGAGGCTGGATTTGCAACCTTAAAAATGGCACCACAGTCGATTGGGAATTTAAGTATCTCTGTGAGGGCTTTGAATTAGGAGAGCATATTGTCAGATTTGAGGACAGTAGGAAATCAAGCATTTTTGGAAAACCACAAATGAGTTAATGTAGTATTCAGGACAAACTGTGAATTGGCCTTTCAAAAAAGGTTTGTAGTAATAATCTGCCATAAAAATTACCACTGCTTTTCTGGCGGTTTTGACCATATGCTCCTGCTCTGAGAGCTGACATTTTCTGGCAGTCACTGTAGCTTAAGGACCCATTATTCTGTGCAGTGGACTTTGGCTCCATTTTCTATGTGCTTTCAGGTGGGCAATTTGCAGCAAGAGAGGAGAGCCAATGGGAAGTTAAGTAAAGATGAAAGGATCTTTTTCAAAAGGTTGTTTTCATGCACAGCAGCAAGGACAACATAGCCAAAGAGAAGTGTTTGTATTTCTACGTGGTAGAAAGGAAACTCCACTTCAACTCCCACCTCTCCCAGGAAGCTTTCTTTAGCTCCTCCAGCTCATGCTCTTGTCTCCTGTTTATAAAATTGCAAAGTACCTGTAATTTCTGCTTCAGTTTTTAGCAACTAATCGTATTCTACCCTCTCTTTTCTTTTCTCCTCCACTCGTCACGGGGAACCCTAACCAAATGGTGTCCCATTTTCTACATTTTTAAAAGTCTTTTGTACCCTCTGTGGCACCTGGTTTAATTATGACAGCCAGATAGGCTAACAATAATGATAACAGCTGCAGTAGTGATTGTAATAATAACAATCATAACAACTCAACATGAACTAAATGCATTTAAGGTGGCAAATGCTGTCTAAGCTTTTGAAGGATGCTGTTTAAGTCTTTTAATCAAACAAACCTAAGAGAGTTACTGTTATTTCAACATCACAAATTGTAGGGGCATTGAAGGCAAGCAATGTTAAGAAATTGCTCAATGCCAAAGCAAATACTCAAGCTCAAGCAAATATTCTGGCTTCAGAGGCGCCACTTCTAACCACTGGGCTCTTTCCCTAGGTCATGAAAAGTAAGGAATAGCAGCTAACTTAGAGAGATGTGAGACTGCTCCAGGCACTGTTCCAAGTTTCAAGGTATAATCCCATTAAATACAGCAAGCCAATGAAGGAGGTGCTCTTTGCAATCCCTTCTTCCATTTGAGGAAACTGAGGTTCAGAGAGGTTATTAGTGGCTCTGTGTAATGCAGCCAGTAAGTAAAAGAGCTGAGGTGTATCTTCTCTTAATCACTGTGTGACATTGTGCTTCAGGACATAGTTGAATTTATGTGGATGGCAAACAAATATTATTTACTTAATGATTCTTTCTTGTGGAAACCTAGTTCTTAAGAGAAATGGATTTTTCCTGTTTTTTTTTTTTAAATCTAGGGTAGAGTTTCTCAATCTGTTTTTTAATTATTGCCCCCTTCAGAAGCCTGTTTAAATCTTTTTGTATGATTGCCCCTCACCTCCCACTGTGAAATGTTAATACCAAGAATACACTGCATAGCTGTTTAGATACTACATGAATATCTGTGCTTTGTACAAGAGAAGAATAAGAAATGTTAACCATCAGGGACCAGTTTTCATCCTTTGGGGATAACGTTACACCAATAAGAATGCATGGGTACATCTTTCTACACCCTCATTTTTAAGCTGCTTTAGCATGAGCTCTTAAAAGGCAATACATAGGAAAATGTTGATTGAAATGAGAGCTCATTGTGTAGGATGCTCCACTTAATTAGCCAGGAATCCTATATGTTTATACCCCTGATGAATATCTTGTTGCATCAGATCGTTCTGGAAACAAATCATGGAAATCAGCAAGGTCTCTCATCTGTGCCTTTCACTCTATCTTTTGAGGCCTAGAAAGTGTTGGAAACCCACCCTACAGAAAATCAGTGCAGTGCAGTTTTTTAAATTGAGGTGAAATTCGCACAACATAAAAATAACAATTTTAAAGTGAACAATTCAGAGGCATTTGGTATAGTCAAAATATTGTCTAGCTGCCATCTCTATCTAATTCTAAAGCATTTTCATCATCCCAAAAGGAAATCCCCATGCCCACGAATCTGTCATTCCCCAGTCTCCCCCTCCTTATGGTCAGTGGCAACCCACCAATCTGCATCTGTCTCTGTGAGTTTACCTATTTCAAATATCAATACTGCATATAGGTAAACTCATACAACATATGGCTTTTGGTGTCTAATTTCTTTAACATAGCCTAATGTTTCATCCATCGGTACTTTATTCTTTTTTATTGCTGACTAATATTTCTTTTTATAGATTATGCCACATTTTGTTTATCCATTTATCAGTTGATGGGCATTTGGGTTGTTTCTGCTTTTTGGCTGTTATAAATAATGCTGCCATGAACAACATTTGTGTACACATTTCTGTGTGGACATATGTTTTCAATTCCCTGAAGCATAGAGTAAAATTGCTGGATCATATGGCAACTCCAGGTTTAACTTATGGAGGAACTGCTGAACTATTTTCTGTTGTGGCTGTACTATTTGGCATTTCTACCAGCAACATAAAAGGGTTCTAGTTTTTTCACATCCTGGCCAAAACTTATTATTCATCTTTTTTATTATTGCCATCCTAGTGGGTGTGAAGTGGTACTTCATTGTGTTTTGATTTGCATTTCCCTACTGACGAATGATAATTGAGCATAATTTCCTGCACTTACTGGTCATGTGATGTATCTCCTTCAGAGAAATGTCTATTCAAATCCTTTTCTTCTTCTTTTTTTTAAATTGGCTTGTCTTATTAAGTTGTAAGAATTCTTTATATATTGTAGATACTAGAGCCTTATCAGATATGAATTTCAAATATTGTCTTCCATTCTGTGAGTCATCTTTATACTTTCTTGTTTTTGAAGCACAATAGTTTAAAATTTTGGCCAAGTAAAATTCACTGATTTTTATTTTGCTATTTGTGCTTTTGGTGTCCTATCTAAGTTGTACTGGCATTTCAGTGGGAATCTTATAGCTATTAGATCCTTAACTCACAGGATTGAATCTTTAATATTGTGGTTTTAGACCCTATGGTAGATGGCATCAGGAGCAGTGTTGGTGGAAGTGGCTTTGGAGCAGCATCTTTCTAGTTGATAGATTATCACCATCCTACTCTGAGCATAGTAGAGCCACCGTGAAGACATGGGAGATTCACCTCTAACAAGTGTAGTACATTGGTCATAGACACAGCTTTGGAGGCAAATAGATCTGAGTTTCAGTCCAGCGTTTACTTGCTAACTGCATGTCCTTGAGCAAATTAAACTGCCTCTTGTAATTTTCTTATTCTTTAAAGGGAGGATAATAATACTCTCCTTCATGGGGACATTTTGTAAATAGCTTAATATTACATGTGATACGTAGTGCATGCTTGATAAATCTTATTATTATCATCTATATCGTTAATAATTACTGTATTCTTTACTAATCATTACATATGGCACAGAACTAAAAATGAATGATCATTTCCACATTCAGTGGTTCTGCATTGTCTCTGCAACATTTCTTTTCTATTACTGTGACTAATTGAAAGATAATTGCACGGATAAACCTCCTGCATTTTCAGTCAAAATTTGCCATTGCCATGTAGCTCCGTTGTATCTTTCTCCATGGGTTTTATAATGAGAGGCCTATTGGCCACTTGTGTAAGTGTAGAGAAAGTTAGCCTAGAAATGTGTGTGGAATCTAGCCAAGGCCGTTTCCTTACGTCAGCTCTCTGCAATTTATTATTAGGACATCATGAAACCTTGGGGGTTAATTTCATGCACTTCCTGAGTACCGCAAATGGGTAAGTTGCACGAAGTCACCTGAAGTGGAAGTGGCTGATTTGAGTGGAAGAAATGACTGACTGTGCAGTATAATAAGAGCACTTTCCTGACTGTGAAGTTAACTCCTTGTCCAAGGAAGGAGGCATCAGGCAGCTGTTTAAGAATAGGATGGTTCTAAATCTGGCAGTCCACTTTGGCCTCAAATAATGATGTACTTGCTTGGGTGGCAGTAACAATTTAGCAGGGTCCAGGAAGAGGACATAATAGATGTAGCTCAGAATTTGGCAGCAGGGTTGTTGTTCAGGACAGGAGAGTGATCAAGTGTAATTACTTTTAAGAAATTGTGCCTTGGTTTTCTTTATTCTCTGAGCTGATGAAATATATGCAAATCAGGTGAGTATGCTCTGCAGGTGTGACTGGGTTAAAAGTAAGGACTCTAAAGATACCCTTTACCCTAGAAGTCTGGCTACTAAAGGACAATGAGATGAAATTGGTTTACATTGGCTTAAAATGCTCCACCATTTCCTATCTCTGGACCTTCTATAAGTCCCCACGTCTCTGGAAGTCAATTTCTTCAACTGTAGAGTTTTAAAATTCTGTTGGTAATTGTTAAATTATTTCATTTTTTTAAAGACAATGCATGTATACTACAGAATGCAATTCAAAGGTACAAGTGTGTATTTCAGTCCACAGTATACATTCACTCTTGTAGCCTGTTCATTTCTGTTTCCATTGCATTTTGAACAAATATTTCTATAGGTTTCCAAGTAATTTTTGTAACTATCATTTATATTCTTCACTAATAGGTCTGTTTGTCCTAGCTATTCATCAAGGTAAAAGCCCTTTGTCTTCTATTATAAATGCTTTGAATTTTATTTAAGTTAATAAACATACTTTATGCATTTACCTTGTATTATGTACCATGGAAGGTATTCAGGATTATGATAGAAAATAACACATAAATGTCCCTGCCCTTATAGGGTTTATGTTCTAGTGAAGGATGCAGATAGTACACTAGAAAACAAAATGATTTTAGACTGTAGTTGGTACTTTTGAAGGAAATAGTAGCTTTGATGGAGCAGATCTATTTTACAGAGGATATGTATTTTAATGCATGTAGCCTTTTCTACCTTCTTTTTTTTTTTTTTTAAACAAGAGTTCTGCTCTGTTGTCTATGTTAGAGTGCAGTGGGATGATCTTAGCTCACTGCAACCTCCACCTCCTGGGTTCAAGTAATTCTCCTGTCTCAGCCTCCCAAGTAGCTGGGATTATAGGCACGCGCCACCGTGCCCGACTAATTTTTGTACTTTTAGTAGAAACTGAGTTTCACCATGTTAGCCAGGCTAATCTTGAACTCCTGACTTCAGGTGATCCACCTGCCTCGGCCTCCCAAAGTGCTGGGATTACAGGCATGAACCACAGTGTCCAGCCTTCTACTTTCTTATGGACTATTTCCTTTTAATGTATTTGAGACTAACATTTCAAGATAGTAACAGTTTTACAGACCCTTGGTAGCAGGCACAGGTAATTCATGTTGGAAATAGTTTTGCCAGCATGAATGGCAATAGCATCATGTAGTTCTGCAGCGTTTCCCCAGGAATCTTCAGAGTGCGTCTCTCACCATTGTCTGGGACTGTGAGTGTTAGAAATTGGATTGAGCTGATTAAAAGCTGACCTCATGATCATCTATTGAAGCTTGGTTTGCACATCTGTGTTTTATTCCACCCTGGGTCACTGCTAATTGGGTGTAATTAGCACTCACATGACATGTAAAGACTCCAGGGTTAGGACAAAGGGGGGCGCTTGGCGTCTCTTCTCATGTTCAACACTAACCTGCGTGTGCCTTTGAGAGAGTCATGAATTTCTCTGGGATTCAGTTCCTGTGCTGTAAAAATGAAGATGTTATTTGTCATGAAATACCTTCTAGATTTCATTCCATGTGCCAGTGTTCCACTGGATCCATGAGAAAGAACACACAGTAGTTACCCCTGCCGTGGGCAAGGGACAGGGGTAGATGTACCACACTTGACTTGTACTTGCAAACTCCAAATTAGATAATTGTTCTAGTTTCTTATCCATAAAAATCTGCTACCTTTATAAATCAGAATCTCAACTCGAGATTTTCTGTGTCCAAGGATCCACCTAAACAAAGCAGATACTTGCCAATTTTGGACATCCCACCATACTTTTGAGACTTTTTATTTCTCTCTCTCTCTCTCTCTCTCTCTCTTTCTCTCTCTCTCTCTTTCTCTCTCCCCCCCCTCCACCCTCCCTTTCTCCCACCCCTCCCTCCTTCTCTCTCTCACTCTCTCGCTCGCTCTCCCCACCTCTCTCTCCCTCTCTCCTCTCTCCCTTTCTCCACCTCCCTCCTTCTCTCTCTCTCTCTTTCTCTCTGTTTGCTTTTTCCTCTAGCTGTCAACTAATCATCATTAGAAGAATAACTGTAACTGTCAGGCTTAGTGTAACTCCTCAAGAGCCTCAAAACCCTGCTCAAAAAATATTTCTATCTTTTGGGATAGACGGGCTGCCTCTGCTGACATGCTTAGCTTAGAAGCTTGGTTAGGCTTCCAGATGTGTTCTGACTCAAGAGGCAGTTTGCACTTTCAAAACTGGGCCTCCGACAGTGCTGGTTGAAGGTGCACAGCTGGCTCAGTGTGCTTAGAGACTTGCTTTCTTCTGAAAGATGATTTACTTGAAAAGGTTGACATTCCTGAGCACAGGAATCTCTCTTTGCCTCCCCCACTTCCACCCCCACCTCCAGACCTCCCTGCCACCCAAACAAATGCTTCTATTGGAGGAAGAAAAAGATTCTCTCCTGCAACTACCATAAATAGCTTTTCCTTTCTGTAGGCATTATGGTTAATGTCATTATAGTATATAATGGATGAAGGACATTCAGCATGAAAATGTATCTATCTATCCACTGTAATTACATCAACATTTTTAAGCTTAAAAAAATGTTAGAGAAAGAACTCTTTCACATCTATAACCAAGAATGCTCCATGTGTTTTTACAAGAGGATAATAAAGACATTAAATGGGATAGATGGGGCTAAGTAGTTTTACAGATGGTGGTTGCATATTAAAGATTAAATTGCTGTCTATAAATAAAACCACTTTTACATTAACTAGGTTACTGCTTTATCTTAATTTAGGTATAATTGAGAGCATTAGGGCTCTTTTTGATAGCCCAGTGAATGTTGCCGCAGACTGTAAACAGGACTCCATGGAATGCTAGCTGATGAATTTCCTTTTCCACTGAGAAGCCTTAACTTAAAAGGTTACCCTAGAAACTGCTGGTTTTCAGCTCTTCTCTTTGACTACTCTGACCCAAAGGTGGTACATATCTTTTCATTGCCTTATGTCAATGAGTGCATGTATTCTTTGTATGCTGATATGTTGTGATCCCCAGTGTTGGCTTTTATTCTATATTTGTATCATTATTATAGGTAGCCAGAACTATTGATCTTCAAATCTTGACCTTCTATCTTCCTGGTAAAATGAGAACCGTAAGGTCAAAATGGTTACAAAAAATAGGAGTGTATTTTGAAGTGTATTTATTTAATTTGAGGTTGAGAAACAGTGTAAAATACGAAATATCACCTTTAGAAAGGGAAGAGAGAAGTAAACCTATGACTTCTCACTTTGATTGTGTTGTCACTTCCCTGGGTTTGGTGTTTATGATTGAGAATGAGACGTTGCAATATGGTTGTTAAGTGTGGTCTACAGAGCTAGACTATCAGGTTGTAGTTCTCCCTGTACTGTTTGGGACCTCTGAGACCTTAGAAAAGTCACATAATCCTTCCGTGCTTCGGTTTCCTTATCCACAAACTAGCATCATAACAGTATCTGTCACACAGGATTGCTGTACAGAGTAAATGGATTTATCCATGTAAAACTGTGGAAGCAGTTGTGATGCATAGTGATAACCCCAAAATGTCACGCACACACATGCGCACACACATGTGCATTCATGCACACACTCAAACACAATGTTTTTAACCATCGTGTGCTTTTGAAACAATTTTATTCATTCATTTCTTCACCAAATTTCAGGGGAATATATACTATGTAACCTGTAGTGTGCTAGTTGCCAGGAGAGAAAAATGTAAAAATAGAGTCTGTAATCTCTAGGAATTCTTATAAGAATATACATTTTAAAAAGGCAGGGGCCTTGTCATTCTAGTCCAGTAGCCTCAGTGCCTGGCATGTGCTTGGTGCTAAAGCCACTTGCTGAATAGTCAAAATGGGTCATCTGAGATCCTGAGCTCCACCCACAGAGGCCCAGGAAATGTAGGCAGAGATGTTTTCCTTGAAGCAAAATCAATTTACTTTTGTCAAAAGAAGGCAGTATAGGTGCTGGGCAGCAAAACTAAGTGTCTCCTACAGACACAGAAAAATCTATTTGTGTGAGTTTAAAAAAACAAATGGAAAAGATGTCATAAGACAAAATGAGTCATAAAGACACTGGGGTAGGAAGGTAAGAGAAGCTCATTGTAGGAGTGAAAATTCTGATGGACCTTAGTGTATGGAGGGGGTTTTGATGGCTGAAGAGAATTGGACTAGGATAGTATTGTAGTGAGAAGCAGAGGTCTAGACACTCAGCCAGCTTCAGGGTTATAGAGAAAGACAAATCTTAATCAAAAGCCCCTTTTATTTACTGGTTTTGCAATGTGTTTTGTGATTTCTCCCAACAGGTTTACTTTCCTAATTAAATTTATCTTAGGCAACCATTCAAAAACAGCGTCTTTAGCATAAAGGGACAGATGGCCAGAGGTCTACCTCCCTTCCCTGGCCGAAGGAGCTGAGTCCAGGAAAAGGCGGTCTGGGTAGGAATAATTGTTGTGCAAATTAGCCTTTGGTAAAATTCCTGGAATGAAATGATTTTATGGGAATGAGATAATGAGGGAAAGAATATGAATCCCAGACTCCTCACACTAGAGCTCAGCTATAAAATCATAGAATTGTAGAGTTGGAAGAGATCTATTAGACCTCTTCTCCAACTCCTTTATTTTATAGTTGAGAAAACTGAGGCTCAGATACATTATGCAAATTTCCCAAGGTTGTACATCAAATAGTGGCAAACCTAGAGCTTTAGCCTAGGTTTCTGCAAGCATCAGCAGAGACCATTCTGCACTGTGCCTGGAAGAAAGCTGAGAACACAGAAGGGATGTTAAACAGATCTAGACAGGGCTCTAAGGATGGGATAACATAGCTTGTTAAAGGTCTACATGAATTTCATAGCATTTTAGTGGGAATTCTGTAGAATCATAGAACAAATACTTCAGTGAGGTTAATTTACACTACTTCTACTTACTATCAAATCATTCCTTAAATCTGAGCTGGGAAGGTATGATTTGGGGCATACTGTTTCTGTACAGATAGAACCATATAAAATTTCTAATCAGTGACTATTTTGGACACACAGAAATAGAAGTTTCTGTAACATTCAATCTAATGCAATGTAACACACAAATGAGTGCTTATTTGCTATTCTAAGAACACAACAGTATGACCAGGAATAATTCATACTTCCTGAATCCCCTAACCAAATTTTCCAGTCCTGCTATGATCATGCTGCCTTAATCAAAATTCATCTTTCTCCTATAATCTTGGTGTGTCTCATAAATATATAAATGCCCTTTTGGGAAACCTAGATGTTTAAAAATCTGATAATGAGAACATACTTTAAAAGTCATAGTGTTCTCACTTACAAGTGGGAGCTGAACAACGAGAACACAGGGGCACAGTGAGGGGAACAACACACACTGGGGCCTGTTGGGAAGTTGATGGGGGAGGGAGAACATCAAGAAAAATAGCTAATGCATGCAGGGCTTAATACCTGGGTGATGGGTTGATAGGTGCAGCAAACCACCAAGGCACATGTTTGCCTATGTAACCTGCACATCCTGCACATGTATCCCACAATTTAAAATAAATAAAAGTCATAGTAACCATTACCTGTTGCTGAGTACTTACTATATATCAGGTGCTGTGCTAAATGCTTTATGATTATATTTCATTCTCATTACTATTTTGTGACGTATAGAACACGTCTGTTAATCTCTGTTTTACAGGAGGGGAAAATGAGGATCAATGAGATTAAGCAATTTTGTACAAAATCAAACTAGTGTTCAAATCTAGGAGACAGAACTTAAACTCAGGTCTGTCTGAAATCTAGATTTCTACTTTGGAGTTTCATTCTATTCTCCCTTTGCAAAATACCATTGTACCACATCCTCCTCTCAAGTCACTTTTTCTGTATTTGTTGAAGTCCTCAATGCAAATAATTGCATTTCCAAAGGCACCACTATCCTTAGATGGTTCTAACTTTTCAAAAGTTTGTCCTAATCTTTTACCCAAAATGCCTCCCATTTTCTTTCCAGCTCTGTGCTTTGACTCAGCCCTGTGGTATACTTATTATAAAAAGACATCAATTTCAGTTTAACCACCTGTCCAAGTCTGCACAAGGTAAAATGAGATCACATTAATTAGAATACTGTTTTGGGGAGGAATTATATTGGTCTCTCGATCAGACCGTGAGGACGGGAAGTAGTCCTTTCATTTCTTTATTAGTGTGTCTCTAATATAACACAAGACAGCAGCAGCCTCTCCATGGGATAGCTTTGGCAATCTAATCTCAGAGTTCAGCAGCATAAGCTAGGAGGACTGGTTTAAATGGCCTCACATTGCCTGGAAATTAATTTTCAGGGCATTTCTGCATCTACATAAACTTACACTCTTGGCACTTGCCTGTTCCAGGGACAGGCAACTCATGGTGATGTGTTTGGTCAGAAATAACATTATCCATAGGGTTGCTGAAAGGGTGGGAGAAGTTTTGTTTCTTTCCTTTTTTTGGAGACAGAGCCTTGCTGTGTTGCCCAGGCCAGAGTACAGTGGCACAATCTTGGCTCCCTGAAAACTTTGCCTCCCTGGTTCAAGTGATTCTCATGCCTCAGCTTCCCAAGTTGCTGGGATTACAGGCATGCCCCCACCCCACCCAGCCCAGCTAATTTTTGTATTTTTAGTATAGACAAGGTTTTACCATGTTGGCCAGGCTGGTCTGGAACTCCTGACCTCAAGTGATCCACCTGCCCCAGCCTCCCAAAGTGCTAGCATTACAGGAATGAGCCACTGTGCCCAGCCAAGTGTGGGAGAAGTTGCAAGTTCTTATTTTGCTATTTCTTTAAGGGCTTTATCAAAGCACCCAAAGCATTTGTGCTATCCCTTCTTTTTGACTGAGGTCCTCAGCTAACTGTATGCTCTTTAAAGATCAGCTTCTATGTGATTGAGCAGGTTTTACCATGAACAAGCATCTGTGATCAGGTAAGCTTATTCAACACAATGAAGCAGATTTCTTCCTCTCAATGCAAAATTTATCATTATTTGTCAAATTATTTGGATCACATTTGTTGCACACTAGACCATAAGTTTTATAATGGCAGAACTAAGTCTGAATTCTCTCACCACTGAATCTCTAGTAAGCTCAATGCTTGAGAAATTCGGTATATGTTTGTGAAATGAACAAATAAGTGAGTAAAAGAATGAACTGAAGGGGCTTAGACAAGGAAGGATAAGGAAGGAGGCTGAGAATGTACTAGAAGGAGGAAAAGAAAAAGATTAAGAGAACAAAAAGCTTTTTCGACTTCACAATTTCTCCAGAGCTGGTCTTGGTATAAACTCTGTGTATGCACGGTTGGGGTTATTTGGCTTCGTTAAGATGGATGGTTATAGTTATTTGTAGTTTCTGAAAGCTAAAAGCTGCATATTCTCCAGATGGGAAGGAGGATGGAGCATCTGGGAACAAACTTACTGTGAGCACCCTCCTTTTATAACCCTTCAAACCCTGGCAGCTGGTCAGAGGAGCCCAGTTAACAGTTGCTACTGTATTTCAATATTGTTCTGTCTTATTCCTCTCAGAAAGCCTTGGTAGTCTGCAATCTGGATCGCCTGTTTTTTTCTGGAGATTGGATTTGCCACCTTTGCTGGCAGCTTGGCTGATATCATTGCCCAAAGCAGTCAGTTTTTCATGTCCACATAGTCAGTGGCAACCCAGGTGCGGAGCTAGGAAACAAAAACGTGGACACGTGTTTAAAGCCTGCCCCGGCTCACACAGGTCCTGTGGACACTTAAGGAGACAGTAAAGCTGCCAAAGACAAAAATTTGGTTCATAAAGAGAGTTCTTAAAGTTGTATTTAAAAGTCATCCAAAGTCACGCTACAGTTTTCTGGCAAATGTACATAAATCAGAACAAGAATTGTATAAAGTAAGCTGAGACATTCACTAAAAAAAAAAAAATTGGATTAACTGTGTATCTAATTTGGAAAGACTTTTTGTATTCCAGATTGAGAGATCTAAAAAACAGTATTCTAATTGTTTTCTATTGTTATGGTGGGAGGTGTGGAATCCCATTGCCAACAAAACACTGGCATTTGTTTTCAAATCATAATAAATATTGTGTAGAATTTCAATTGCTTTTTACATGGAAACTAATTAGGTGATAGCTTGAACTGAAACAGTGTAGAAATAAATCAGTGTGTGTGTGTGTGTGTGTGTGTGTGCGCATGTATATGTATATATGATTTGAAAAGTACTTTCTTTTTATGTTATTAAGTTAATAGACATATTGTAGAATATTTCAAAAAGAAAAGCAAAAAATTAATGAATAAAATGTATGCAGAATCCCAACATTCTTGAAAGAAGGGTTTTGTTTTTCCAGAGATGGGCAGACAGATTGGACCGTACCTGTACTTTCTTTTTTCCTTTCTTCTATCCCTCCTCTTCCCTGTCCTTTCCTTTCCTTTTCTTCCCTCCCTCCCTCTTTTCCTCCCATTCCTTCCTTCCCTCTCTCCCTCCCTCCCTCCCTCTCTTCCTTCCTTCCTCCCTCCCTCCCTCCTTCCGTCCCTCTCTCCCTCCCTCCCTTCCTCCCTTCCTTCCTTCCTTCCTTCTTTCCATGGCCATACTATTTTCCAGCAGCCTTTTCAACTAAAAATTGATGGATTTGATTAGTAGATCAGTTTAATGCCGTAGACATGTGGGTCTGGGTTCAGTGAGGCATTTAACAATGTCTCTTATTACATACTTATGGACAAGATGGAGAAATATAGTCTGGTTGGCAGCATAATTAGGTGAGTTCATGACTGGCTGAACAGTCATACCCAAAGGATCTTGATTAATGCATAGATGTCAACCAGCAGGGAGGTCCCAGTGGTGTTTGTAAGAATATGTTTAATAGATATTATGTTCAGACAGTCCCTAGGATGTGTCGTGTTAAGGAATTTTTAAAGAAGTATTGATTTGTCTACTCCAGATACCAAAATCTTGATAAAACTCCCCATCAAAGTCCATTAGGCAATGATGGAGCAGTCTTGAAAGAATAGAGTCATAAAAGTAGAGACGATAGCCTTGAAATTGCTGTGGGTACAGAGAAATCTGCCCTCCAGCACTGATTTGCTACCAAACCCGGAGAAGTTTTGATAACTAAAGGTTTTACCAAGAAGACAAAAGTTATGAAGTATTAGCTAAATCCTTATTCAGTGAACTCCTGAGTTAAATAGTTAAACTGATGTGCAGTAGAATATCAAACTACAATATGGCGTAGGCAATTGTTTATACTGCATTCTATCTGCACTGAGAAATTATTGGCATCCTTAGCTAATGAGTAATGAAATATCTTTACCTGGTTCCATGGTAGATAACAAAGCCATTGGCCTTTGTTGAACTGTCACACTGTTCTAGATACTGCTCTAGACTCTGTATAACTTAGCTCATTGATTCTTCCAGCAACCCTATGGTACAGGTATTAGTATTACTGCTATTTACAGGAGAGAAAACTGAGGCAGAGAGGCCACTTCCCTTGCCTGTGGTCACACAGTTGATTTAGGGCATGGCAAGCATTCCATTCCAGGCAGTCTTACTCTTGAGCCTGTGCTAGTCACTGCATGTAGTTGTAGTAGCTTCCCTTTACCTCCAGAGTCAGCAGTACCCACTGTGCTTCAGCTGAGTTTCCACTGCCCAATTCTCATGCTCATCTCAATGCCAGTGACTGCTTATTCTTACCACCGTTTTTCATCTTCATTGCAGAGAGCTCAGGGTCCTTGTAGTTCTTCAAAAATGATGCTCTAGGTACAGTCTCTAAGTTTTTCTGAAGAGTTTCTTTCTTTCCCCACATTTTTCTTTGCATAATGCAAGCTGAAGCTCTGTGCATTTCTCTCCTACCACATTCTCCATTTGCTTTTTCTCATTTCTCAGATTGTACTACCACAGGTAATAGGCTTTTTAGCTCTCAAAGTTCTTGGGAAGAATAAATAAAGTTCCCTCCTTAGGTTAAACATAAAAAAAAAAAATCCTAATTGTGCAGAAACAAACTGTTTCTTCCTAGGTAACCCTCATAACAGCTTTTCCTTTTATAGCCACCAAGATTTTTAAAATATATCCAATAGATGCATGCCAAATCAATGAAACCCAACAGGGTCTTTAGATTTTCTTTCTTAACATTTATTTTAAAACATAGGAGTTAGAAATTATTTTTAATAAATTTCTGAATGCCACAAAGCTAAGATTCCACAGTGAATGATACAATAAAGATTCGAATTAACCCTGACATGCTGGAATGATGGCTCATGTCAATAAAATGAAAGATAACGTAGATAAGTGTAAGATACTATATTTGTGCTATCTCCCAAATAGTTGTACAAGAATGAAATAAAGAAGACCCTCATTAATAGGAATTTCCGTGAAAAAGATTGGAGATAGAGTGATTTGACCATAGATTTACTATGACCCAACTCAATCTTAAGCTACATTAAGGTAGAATAGTTTTACTCAATGATTATATAAAAAATTCATCTTTTTTCTACTACTAGATAATATTTGATTCCATTTTTAATATTGCATTCTAAAAATGCCATTGCCAAATATGTGTCCTAGAGAAGACAAATAGATTAGCATGCATTCAGAAACTGTGAAGTATGAAGGAAGGCTGAAGAAACTAAGGGTTTTTATCTGACAGGAAAAAATTCGGAGAAGAAATAAGATAATCTGACATTTGAAGCACTGTCACATGGAAGAGGAAGCAGGATTGTCTTGTCCTGCTAGTGTAGAGCAAATGGACAATTTCTTCTTTATGTAGAAAACATGATGGGAACTATTTTATAATGTTCAGTTACAGAACTAGCTGTTTTACAAAGTAGTGAGCACCCCACCATCACAAGTGTTCAATTAGAGGCTGGAAAATTACATACCATGGATGCTATAAAAGGAGGCATTATATATGTAAACATGAATGCCCATAGTAGCTTCATTTGCAGTGGCCCCAAACTGGAAACAACCTAAATGTACTCCAGTAGGTGGGTGGATAAACCAGTGATGCTCAACCAGGGGTGGTTTTGGTCTCCAGGGAAACATTTGACAGTATCTGGAGATCTTTTTATTTGTCACCATTGGAAAGGGTGGTACTATCAGCATCTTGTAGTTGGAGACCAGGGATGCTGCTAAATATACAATACACAGGACAACAGAGAGTTGTCTGGCTCAAATGGCAGTAGTGCCAAGGTTGAAAAACAATAAAATATAATAAATCTCTGGTACATCCATACAATGGAATTGGTCAGCAAACTGCTGATACATGGAAGACCATGGATGAATCTCCACACCATTACACTGCATGAGAGAAGCCAGACATAGAAGAATATGTACTGCATGACTTCATTTGTATAAAATTCTAGAACACGAAAACTAATCTACAGTAAGAGAAAACAGATCAGTAGTTGCTTGGGGCCAGTGGTAACGGGAGAGAATGTATTGCAAAGGGTCGTGAAGAATCTGTTGGGGTTAGAAGTGTTCTGAATCTTGGTTGTGGTGGTGCTTTCACAGGTCTGTACAACAGTCGAAACTCATTGCATTGCATACTTTTAAGAAAAAGTGTGCTTGATTATATATGTCAGACCTCACATTAATTTTTAAAGAAAGGATGTCTGCATTGGAAGTGTCTGCACTCAAAAAGTTCTGTTTTGTTTCTCAAGTCCAAGATATTTCATTAAGGTCCATTGTATTACCAATCCAGTGGACATAGAAAATGTCTGTATAAAATCTTGTTGTATCTGTGTGGGTCCAATTATGAAATAGAAACCACACAAAAAGAAGCAAAGTTTGGTAAAAATAGCTATTAAATTCTGATGAAAGAGTAACTAGAAGACATAAGGAAACTTCCATGGTACCCTGGGGCTGTGAGAGATTTTCCAAGGAAGGTTAAACTAGATGGGAACCTTCTCCCCAACGTTTGGGTTTATACTTTGTTGGAGAAGGTGTGGTGAATTCAGTTCATTGGAGAGCAAAGAAATTTCCTTGTTTGTGCAGATAGGAGCTGGTCTTCAGTCACTGGCCAAGCAGCAAGAAATCCTCTGAAGTACATTCAGGATATTGGCAGTTATCAACTGGTAGTGGGAGTATACAAAGGGAAGAGTTCATGGGGTACAGGTGAGCCAGACATGGTTCTACAGAGAGGGCACTGGCATAGTGGCAAGAGCGGTGATGCTCCCGGCTGCAGGAGAGTTGAGTGTGGACTTGAAGATGGAATCCAGGCTGTAATTCGAGGGCAGGGGAGCTGGAGCTGATGTGCCTGTCAAGAAAACTGCTGCTCGGTTATTGCCAGGCAAAGCAAAGGTTGTAATGTTGCTGAGGGACCGTGTGCTCTGGACATGTGGCTGGGTCAGAACTCCACTGGAAGTCCTCATACCTGCAATGCTGATACACTGTGCAGCAGGCAAAGACAGCAGGAAGCACCTGCCTTCTGCAGTGTGCCTTCAGGAGAGGGTTCAACATCATCTTCCCCATAAAGAAGGGATGCTTAGAGAAACTGATCATTATTTAAAATCACATATTGAATGGTGACTCTGAAATTGAGAAGCAATAAATAGGTGCTTGGCATACTTTTTTATTGTTAGGGTTGAATTGTGTCCTGCATAAAGGTACACCAAAGTTGTTGGGCAATTACAGCAGCTAGGACTCAGGGAGGAAAGCTGCCTTCCCGACACCACGCTTGGAGCATAGCCAGTGCACGGCAGTCTCTGCAGGGAGTTGCAGTCAATGACTCAGGGTCCCTGGCCACCTGTGTTCCTACTCATGTCTGCATTCCTAGCACAGATGCCTTCATTCACATACCTTTTTATGAGGGCCCTCTTGGGCTAATGTCTTTCCCAGGTACCTTTGCTGAGGCCTTCTTATTGGGAAATGGGGGAAAATTTGAAAGGCACCTTTTTTTTTACTGTGGCTCAGTACTCAGTCAGTACTTTTCTACTCCTAGCCCTACTCTCTCTCCTTCCCTTGGCCCCTGAGTCCATAAAATGATAGAACCATTTTTGGAGGCTCTTTCATCAGGAAAGGTGATTCTTAAGTCTGTACTGACCACCTGACCCTCTCCTGGAGTCTTGAATAGAGGAAGAATGATATATTGGAGAACCAGCACTTTCTCCTGTTTAGCTTCATAATAGGCTATTACAGTGATTGAAGACTTGATTTTTATTTTAAAAAAATATATCAAAGTCCTAACTCCAGGTAACTGAAATGTGACCTTTTTTGGAAATAGAATCTTTGCAGATATAATCAAGTTAAGATGAAATGGGCCCTACTCCCATATGACTGGTGTCATTATAAGAAAAATGCCATGTGAAGACAGAAACAAATGGGCAAAATGCTGCATAACAACAGAGGCAGAGATTAGATTGATGCAAATATCGGCCAGGAATGCCAAGGATTGAGGACCATAGCCAGAAGCTAGGGAGAAGTCTCAGAGCGAGCATGGTCCTGCTGACACCTTGATTTCAGACCTCCAGTCCCCAGAACTGTGAGAGAATCCATTTCTGTTGTTTTGAGCTACCCAGTTTGTCCTACTATGCTATGACCATCCTAGAAAACTAGTGTGGTTTGGTACCATGAAATAGGGGACTGCTGTAACAAATATCTAAAAATGTAGAGGTAGTTTTGGAATGGGATAATGGATGGAGGTTAGAAGAGTTTGTGGCACTTGATAGACAAAGCCTAGATTGCTTTGACTGTTGATAGATACGTGCAAGTTCAAGGCAATTCCAGTGAGGGCTCAGAAAGAGAGAAGAGCTGAAGAGACAGCGTCTTTCCTTTTAGAGAATATGTGTATCGTCATGAACAGATGTTATTAGAGATATGATTAATAAAGGGGGAGGGACAGTGGGAGGTGGGGAGGTGGGGAGAGATAGCATGGGAAGAAAAGCCAGATATAGGTGAAGGGGAGGAAAGCAGCAAATCACACTGCCACGTGTGTACCTATGCAACAATCTTGCATGTTCTTCACATGTACCCAAAAACCTAAAATACAATAAAAAAA